>JAODPA010057589.1:0-11305 GCA_025585075.1 Nepenthes mirabilis
AATTAAATAATGGAATACTAATTTTTACCTTATTCTATTCCAACAACCAAATATGAGAACAATAATTTTAATTCTATTCACATCCTATTCTATTCCGTGAAATAACTATTCTATTCCTACATTATTCTATTCTAACAATTAAACGTACCGTTAGTGATTTTTTATTGGTCTTTGAAATCCATGATATATGTTAAACTTTATGTCATCATATAGAGGAAATCTTTTTAGATTATGGTCACATGAGTACCCCATATGTTTGAGTGGAGTAGCGGAAAGGCTTGAAACATTTTACTGAACTAAATTCCCCATATGAAATACAGCTCAAACATAAAGAAGTGACTAATTAACCTAGATAGGCAAGAGCCAGAAACGGAGAGAAACGAAAACTGAAAGTTCTCCTGAACCAAGTGAATCCATCAAATTTGGGTTTGACTAGTTTAATGATTCATCTCCAATGTAAGCTGCATTTGCAATGTCCTCCAGATTTGTCAAAACAGGACTATTGAGCTGCAAGTCAGTGAGCATCTGACGAAGTTCAGAAGCTCGTTTTTTGAGCTGAACATTTTCTTGAACAGTACGCTCGTGGCACTTTGTGACATGATTCAACTTATCAATGAGCTGATGGTTTTCCTTCCAGAGCGAAACAGCGAGGGACCAGAGTTCTTCCCGGTATCTCTGCTTGCGCATACGTGATCTTCGTGCAGATTCCCGGTTAGATATTATTCTCCTCTGCTTTCTTTCATCGATAATACTCAGTTGTTGCTCATCTGCTTCATGAGAGTTTAAGTTCCTGCTGAAACTTGATGACTGTAGATTGAGGTCTTGAATTTGAGTTGCAATGTGTAGATTGGATGAGAGATTGGCATATCTTCTTGTCTGAGGATGGGACATGTTATTCTGTGTCATGCCAGAAAAATAAGTGTTTGAACTTGATCTTGGTAGTGGGGGAGGGAAGTTTGAGGCATGAAGCTCTCTTAAAGGAATGAAAAGCTAAAGTTATTGTGCGATAAAAATTTGGCCTAACAATAGCAGGGTTACCTAAAATCAATTTCAGAGAAAATTTGATGTGGATGTGTCCATGGAACTTGAGCCACTCAAAAGTGGTGACGCTCTTATTTTGTTTTCATGAACAGATCATTTAAGCACGCTTGCAGCGACAAATTTATTTGGCACTTTGCATACATAGACTGCATATTTGGGTGTCAAATCATCTTTAGACCCAGCAACGCTTACATCATAGACACACCAGGAGAGGTGACTTGTGTGGGCTTGAATATTGTAGAGTAGGTAATCAAAATAGTGATAGGACAAATCTTAATGTAATTATAAAATTGGTTCATTATGATTGAGTGGTCACGCGCTTGAACAATGACCGGTGTAGAATATTCAATCATAAAGTTGGTGTCTTTATCCTAAGCATGGATAAAAATATCAGTATCGATATCGGTCGGGGTTATTTCAGTTGGACAATATGTATTAGTATTAAATATATTGAAGGAAAAAAATATTTAAAAAATAAAAACTAATATGATTATGTCTGCTGATATATTAGCCAAATATCGGATATATATAATGATATATTATCGACGTGATAACGTATCATAATATTATTACAATATTAACATATATCGACTAATATTTACATGTATGTAGCAGTTTCTTTGTTTGGCTTCGAACTCTGTATTAACTGCAGCCATTGACGTGAAGGACTTGTCTTTTCTCTAACTGGAAATAGAATAAGAGATGATGACTTGGTGGCCGCTCAATTAGGGTCAAAACGCTTGGCAAAAATATTTTGGAAAAGAATAAAAAACATAATTAGAGCCATAACATCAGAAAACATAATTCTTACATGCTAATAGCTTAGATTATTTGAAACAGCAGCACCAGAGAATAGTCGGTTGCACCGAGCAAAAGGGTCTTGGGATACACACAAGAGGAATGAACTAGTCCCACTGCATATGTACCTGTGTAAGAGCCGATCGTTGTTAGATAGAAAATTGCCCCATAGACGATGTCTATGTGCCATGGACAGAAGAGAGTGTACCACGGCGCCTTCAATGAAAATGATGACACTTGCATCATATGCTTCATCGTATTTAAGATTTTACCTAGACAATTTGGATGAGTAAGATTATGATAGCACATTATAATATGTTAAACTCATCTTATAATTCTACTTTACTGATCGAGAGAACAATAAAAAAACTCTAACAGTTTCCTATGAAAAATTCATCATTATAATGTGAAAATACCAAGCAATATGAACATTATTTCTGTATATACTTAATGCTCTCACACCCCCCCCCCTCTTCTTTTCCTAAGGTGTGTCTTGTGCACTTACCCATATGAACTTGTGGCTTGTGAAGTTGTTATTTAATATTTTTAAGCAGATTAGAAGACAGATGATATTTTATAAGAAGTTGCATATTTTTAAATCTTGTTTAAGCAGCTCAGCATACACTTTAATGTTCCTAAAATCTTATGAATGAAGTGAAGTTTGCCAAAGTCTGATTGGATCTGCGTCACACTCTGAAATAAAGCTTATTTACGTACAAATTCTATGGAGTAGAGATAAGATGCTATCTCATCTATGCTTGCTTGCTTTCCTTGAGAGGTCTCAATTAACGTTATGAGTGGAAGCTTTTCCTCTGTCTGATATTGAAAAGGCTCGAATGATAAGCTGAAGCCTATTGTCTAAATAAATCTTTTAAAATGCCGTATCAAATTTCCCCATTGCCGCAAATGATTTTTTTATTTCTATTTTTTAAGTTGAAAATTTCATATTGCATTTTATATTTATGATAAATGTAAGTTTTTTTCTCTTATAAAACTAAGTGTTAGGGCAAAAAGGGGTGACTAGTCGGATAGCACGACACCAGACTGTACATACATACAACCACTAGGACAGCAATATGGAAAAATGAAACAGAGGAGAAACACATCGTAATTTTTTACGTGAAAAAACCTTCAAAATAAGGAAAAAATTACAGAATTTCAATCCACAAAAGGATTGCGCTACGTGAGTTTTTGATTACATAAACCACCGGCTACACAAGCCCTCAGAGCCGAAGAAGAACGAAACCTTTTGAATGCACACACTCAGCTCTCTTTATTACATTTTACTTTTCTCTCACTCTCTATTTCTGTAATTTCTCACACACATACTTACAATTAGCCCACAGACACAAAACACACACCTATATGTATACTGGCTGATGAGAGTGACGGTCATGCTAACCTAGAGGACACATGTACAGGTAGTCACCAGATAGCCTACAACTCTGCAAAGTTCTGCAAATTGTCGTGCCCTACAAAAACGGCCCATCACTCTGCAAAGATTGCTTGTATATTTTCACAGATTTTGCATGCTCAGAAAATCTTCTGAGTTGGCCTCCACGTGTGCTTTCTGTCTTCAAGTCCTCAAGCCTCCAAAAATGCCTCCAAGTATTGCCCATGGATCTCAAGCTCCAACAAAAAAAAAGGTTCTTGGATATCACATAATGTCAACGTCCATTTTCAGAATTCACAAACGACTTGCTCATAAATTCACGAACAACATTGCTTATTAGTCCGCAAACCTCATCTGCTTAAGAGTCTGCAAATAACATTCGTGTAAAAAAAAGTCTGCACCCAAATTCCCACAAGGGAGTGACCTTAATAGATTTTCTCTCACGACTGAGTGGGAATAATGTTACTTAGCCCAGCAATGTCACAGCAAATTTCAAGCTTTTTCTCGGATAAAATTTCGATCATCATGTCTGACCCACTTTCATTCGACCGAATCTTCTCTACTGACAGCCGCCTTTTATCGATAACGTCTCTCACCCAATGATATCGAATATCAATGTGTTTCAATCTCGAATGAAATGAGGAGTTTCTATATAAGTGTATAGCACTTTGGCTGTCACAGAGTACCATATATTTTTCTTGAGTCAAGCCCAACTCTTGAATGAATCTTTTCATCAATACTACCTCCTTATTAGCCTCGGTCATAACAATGAACTCGACTTCCGTAGTAGAAAGGGCAACAAACTTTTACAACTTAGATTGCCATGAGATTGCTCCTCCAACAAATTTGACCAAATATCTTGAGGTGAATTTTCGAGAGTCAATGTCCCTGACCATGTCTGCGTTTGTGTAGCTGACCAACTGGAGTTTCTTTTCTCCAAATTGTAGACACATATTTGAAATCCCTAGAAGATATCTAAGAATCCAGTTCATAGCAGACCAATGCTCCATCCCTAGATTTGATAGGAATCTACTGATAATATCAACCACATGGGTAATATCCGGCTGGTACACACGACTGCGTACATCAAGTTACTAACGCCCGATAAATATGGTATACCTTTCATGTGGGCTTTTTCTATGACCGAGGACGGACATTGCATCCTACTTGACCTGAAGTGGTTAGCCAGTGGGGTACTCACTGACTTAGACCTGTCCATGTTAAAGCTTTATAACACCTTTTCAGCATAACTCTCCTGGGACAACCAGAGTTTCTTATTCTCCTAATCATGAAAAATTATGGTCCCTAGAATTTATTTCGACGGTCCGAGGTCTTTTATTACAAATGGCTGTCCCAATTGCTTCTTTAACTCCTTGATTTGGGCACCATTTTATCTGATAATTAGCATGTCATCCATATAAAAGAGAAGGATGACAAAGTCATCATCATAAAATCTTTGTATAAAAATACAGTGGTCAGAAATAGTCTTTCGGTATTCTTGATTTATCATGACAGACTCAAATTTCTTAAACCACTATCTTGGAACCTATTTCAGTGCGTATAGGCTCTTCCTTAGATGGCAAATCAATCCTTCCTTCTCCTTAACATCGAACACTTTCGGTTACTCCATGTAAATGTCCTCTTTAATGTCACCATGGAGGAATATTGTATGAACATCCAGTTATTTTATCTCCAAGTCCAGAGTAGCTGCCAAGCCAAGCATAACATGAACCGAAGACATTTTTACCACGTGTGCAAAGATTTCATCAAAATCCATACTTTTGCGCTGATTAAAACCTTTCACTACAAGCCGTACCTTGTACCTCGGCTACGTTGTGTCCTCAGACATTTTCAACTGGAAGACTCACTTATTCTTTAAGGCTCTCTTTCCCCTGGGCAGCTCAATCAACTCAAAAGTGTGATTTTCATGCAATGAAACCATCACATCTTTCATTATTTCAAACCATTTTTCTTTGCAAGCACCATTCACAGCCTCGTTAAAGTCTTTGGGCTCACTTGCATCAATGAGCAAAATGTACTCACTAGATGATAGGCGGACGAATAGAGTCTTTCTCTTAAGAAGCGTCGTATGGGTAGCTCCTCGGTCGGTTGAGGAGACACTTCATTCTGATCTTTATGAGGCACAACGACTACCTCATTATTATCCTCGACTACTCTTGGACCATTGTCCTCGTACTCAGGAGATACCGGACGGATAATTTCAATGTTTACCTTATTCGTCTGGCCAGTATCAGATAAAACCTTCATATCTTTTTCAATATCTTCAATTGTCTCCTCTTCAATAAAAATCACATCTCGTGATTGGATAAACTTCTTCTCTACTGGATCAAAAAATCTGTACCCAAGTTTATCTTCGCCATAGCCCAGAAAGATGTATTGCTTCGTCTTTAGCTCAAACTTACTCCTCTAATTTCTCGGGACATGAACAAAAGTCATATAGCCAAATGTCCAAAAATGGTTATAGGATGGCTCCCATTTCGTCCATATCTTCTCTGAGACCTCACCATTCAGTGGCTTATTGGGCGACCTATTGATGATATAGGTTGTCGTCTTCAGGGTCTCGGCCCAAAAGGATCTTGGGAGATTTCCTCTGACAATAAGCATCTGACCCTTTTCATCAATATACGGTTCATCCACTCGACCACGCCATTTAATTGCAGCGTCTTTGGGGGCATCCTCTGACATCTGATACCATGTGACCTGCAATAGGCATCAAACGTCCTAATATATTCTCCGTCATTGTCACTCTGGACAGCCTTCAACTTCTTCCCCGTTTCATGTTCAACCAGAGTATGGAATTGTTCAAATATTTCGAGGACATGATCCTTAGATTTAAATGGGAATACCCACGACTTCTTCAAGCAGTCATCAATATGAGAGACTAAATATTGAGCTCCTCCAAAAGTTTTTTTCTTAAATGGTTCGTAAACATCAATGTGAATAAACTCAAGTACCTCGAACCTTTTGAAGGATGAGTCTCATTGAAAAGAAACTCTCCTCTGCTTTCCTGTCATTTAGTGAGAGCAAGTCTTCCACTTGTCCTGTTTTATTTCTGAAATGAGATCCTTCCTATTCAAGTGACTCATTCTCCTCTCACTCTTGTGACCTAATCTCCGATACCACAAGTCCGAGGACTTCACACTGCTTGTGGCATTGACCTCTTCAGCCTCAGTAGAGGCCTGCAACATATAAAGACCAAACACTTTCTTCCCTGGGGCAACTATCAGAGACCCTCTGGTCAGTTTATATCTTTCGTCACAAAAGACATTGCAGAAGCCAGTATCATATAGTCTTTCTACTGAGATGATATTCATCTAAATGTCAGGGATATGACAGACGTCCTTCAAGATCAGTCGTGCTCCATTGTTGGTAACAAAAGATACGTCACCACAGCTAATAACTACGGATGTCTCCATATTTCCCATCTTTGATACTCAAAAAATACCCGGAGTGTAAGATGTAAAAAGCTCCCTTCTAGAGGTGACGTGGATGGATGTGTCAGAATCCACCACCTAGTCGGTCTCCTACTCAGCCAAGTTTACAATGCCATCCACCTTACAAGTCAAAAGAAGATTAGCTCCTATAACAATAAAGACCGAAGGCTTTTCCTCATCGTATCCCTTTTTACCTTTCTCCTTTTCTGTATTTTCATACTTTCATTTATAGCAAAACTTTTTATTGTAGCCCTTCTTTTCACAGTGATGATACTCCATATTTTAAAACTTTGACCGAGACTTACTTTGACTATTTTCTCCCTGTTTCGGATCACAGTCTTTACTCTTTCCTTGTGACTTTGTCATGAGGACCTCGGAGTGTTGAGAGGTCGAGGTCCCTTGAGACCGCCATCTCATCTCCTTATTCAGGATGGCTCCTTTAACCATCTCCATGGCCACAATGCCATTTGGAGTTGTGTTGGCAATAGTGATTCTCATCACCTCCCATGAGTCTGGCAGGGTTGTCAGGGGTCATAGACCCAGTACTTCATCCTTGAACTTAATACTCATACCACTCAACCGATCTACACAACTTTGAAACTCATTCAAGTGATCTGCAACGGATGAGCCGTCCTTGTATCAAATCTATATCAACTTTATCGGGTGGTAGATCTTGTTGTTACCAGTCTTGGAGGCGTAGAGCTTTTAAAACTTTTTTCATAGTGCCTTGGCATTCGTTTCACTTCTAATGTAGTTGTACACATTATCATCCACAAATTATTGTATGTAACCGCATACCTGCTTGTTCTCCAGCGCCCATTCCTTGTCCGATTTCGCTTCAGGCTTTTAAGTGGCGAACACCAGATTGTGCATGAATTTAACAGTCAGTCGGACATCTTGCTTTGCCAAGTATAGTAATTGGTGCCATTTAGACAAATCATCTTACTCCCAATCTCCATAGCAGCATTCAACAAGTTCACCGGTCAGGAAACCACGTCTCTCATACCACTTGTTGGGGCAAGAAGGGGTGATTGGTCTGACAGCACGACACCAGACTATATAGTCTGGTAAGTGTAATTTTTATGCAACGAAATTATCTCATCCTTTATTACTTCTAACTATTTTTCTTTATGACCATCCTTCATAGCCTCGTCAAAGTCTTCGGGCTCACCTGCATCAGTGAGCAAAATGTACTCATTGGATGATAGGCGGACGGACGGACGTCTTTCTCCCGAGGATTGTCGTATAAGTAGCTCCTCGGCCGGTTGAGAAGACACTTCATTCTAATCCTCATGAGGCACAGTGACTACCTCATTATTGTCCTTGATCACTCTTGGGCCATTGTCCTCGTACTCAGGAGGTACCGGACGGACGGTTTTAATATTTACCTTATCCGGTCGGCTAGTATCAAATAAAGCCTTCATGTCTTTTCCAATATCTTTATATCTCTTTTTCAACAAAGACCACATCTTATGATCGAACAAAATTCTTCTTTGCTGGATCAAAAAATCTGTACCCAAGTTCACCTTCGCCATAGCATTGAAAGATACATTGTTTCATTTTTGGCTCAAACTTACTTCTCACATCTCTCGGGACATAAACAAAAGCCTTACAGCCAAATATCCGAATATGGTTATAGGATGGCACCCTTCCAGTCCATATCATCTCTGAAACCTTACCATTCAGTGGATTACTGGGCGACCTATTGATGATATAAGTTGTCGTCTTCAGGGCCTCGGCCTAAAAGGATCCTGGGAGCTTTGCCTTTGACAACAGACATCTAACCTTTTTCACAATGTACGGTTCATCCCCTCGGTCATGCCATTTAATTGCGGTGTCTTCGGGGGCGTCCTCTGATATCTGATGCCATGCGACCTACAGTAGGTATCAAACGTCCCAATGTATTCTTCGCCATTGTCGCTCCGAATGGCCTTCAACTTCTTTCCGGTCTTACGTTCAATCAGAGTATGGAATTACTCAAATACTCCGAGGACCTGATCCCTGGATTTAAGTGAGAATACACACGACTTCTTCGAGCAATCATCAATATAATAGACAAAATATTGAACTCCTCTAAAAGACTTTTTCTTAAATGGTTTGCAAATATCAATGCGAACAAGTTCAAGTACTTCGAACCTTTTGAAGGATGTGTCTCCTTGGAAAGAGACTCTCCTATGCTTCCCCGTCATGCAGTGAGTGTAGGTTTTCAGCTTGTCCTCTTTCATTTCTGGAATGAGACCCTTCCTAATCAAGTGACTCATTCCTCTCTTATTCATGTGGCCCAATCTCTGGTGTCACAAGTCCAAGGACTTCACACTGCTTGTGACATTGACATCTTTGGCCTTAGTAGAGGCCTGCCACACATAAATACCAGGCACCTTCTTCCTTTGAGCAACTACAAGAGGCCCTCTAGTCAGTTTATATCCCTCGTCACAAAAGACGTTGTAGAAGCCAGTATCATCTAGTCTTCCTGCTGAGATGATATTTATCCCAATGTCAGGGATATGTCAGATGTCCTTCAAGATCAGTTGTGTTCCATTGTTAGTAACAAAAGATACGTCACTACAATCAACAACTCTGGATGTCTCCATATTATCCATCTTCAATACTCTAAAAACGCTCGGAATGTAAGATGTAAAGAGCTCCCTTCTAGAGGTAACGTGGATGGATGTGCCGGAATCCACTACCCAGTTGGTCTCCTGGTCAGCCAAGTTTACAATGTCATCCACTTCACAAGTCAAAAGAAGATTAGCTCCTATAACAACAGAGACCAAGGAATTTTTCTCACCGCATCCCTTTTTACCTTTCTCATTTTTTACGTTTTTATACTTTCACTTATAATAAAACTTTTTATTGTGTCATTTCTTTCCATAGTGATGACACTTCATATTTTGGAACCTTAACCGATACTTACTTCGGCCATTTTCTCCATATTTCGGACCATGACCTTTACTCTTTCCCCTTGACTTTGTCATGAGGACTTTAGAGTGCTAAGAGGTTGAGGTCCCTTGAGACCGCCATCTCATCTCCTCATTCAAGATGGCTCATTTGGCCATCTCTAGAGTCACAATGCCATTTGGAGATGTGTCAGCAATGGTGATTCTCATCACTTCCCATGAGTCTGACAGGATTGCCAGGAGTCATAGACCCAGTACTTCATCCTTTAATTTAATACCAATACCACTCAATTGGTCTACACAACCTTAAAACTCATTCAGGTGATCTAAAATGGATGAGCCGTCCTTGTATCAAATCTACATCAACTTTATCAAGTGGTAAATCTTGTTGTTGCCAGTCTTGGAGGCGTAGAGCTTCTCAAACTTTTCCCACAACGCCTTGGCATTCGTTTCACTCCACAAATTACTGTATGTAATCGCATACTTGCTTATTCTCCAGCGTCCATTCCTCATCCAATTTCACCTCAAGCTTTTGAGTGGCGAACACCGGATTGTGCATGGATTTAAGAAACAGCAACTCGGACATCTTGCTTTTTCAAGTATCGTAGTTGGTGCCGTTCAGGTAAATCATCTTACTCCCAATCTCCATAATAACATTCAACGAGTTCACTGGTTAGAGAACCACGTCTTTCATACCACTAGTTGGGGCAAGAATGGGTGACCGGTCTGATAGCATGACACCAGACTACACACACACAACCACTAGGATAGTAATATGAAGAAATAAAATAGAGGAGAAACACATCGTAATTTTTTACATGAAAAAATCCTTCAAAATAAGGAAAAAAACTGTGAGATTCCAGTCCATAAAAGGATTGCACTATATGAGTTTTCGATTACATAAACGACCGACTATACAAGCCCTAAGAGCCGAAGAAGAAGAATAGAGCCTTTTGAATGCACACACTCAGCTCTCCTTATTACACTTCACTCTTCTCTCGCTCTCTATTTCTATAATTTCTCACGCACATATACCTACAATCAGCCCACAAACACAAAAACACACACATATATGTATACTAGTTGATGAGAGTGACGGCTATACCAACATGGAGGACGCACGTACTGGTAGCCACTAGGTAGCCTGTAACTCTGTAACAACTCTGTAGATTGTCGTGTCTTACAGAAACGACCCATCACTCTAAAAAAACTGCGTGCATATTTCCACAGATCTCGTATGCTCATAAGATCTTCTGAATTGGCCTCCACGTATGCTTTCTGTCTTCAAGTCCTCGGGCCTCCCAAAATGCCTCCAGGCATTGCCCATGGACATTAGGCTATATAAAAAAAAAGGGTTCTTGGACATTACATAATATCCACATCCATTTTTAGAATTCACAGACGATTTGTTCATAAGTCTGTGGACAATATTACTCATTAGTCCATGGACCTCATCTGTGTAAGAGTCTGTGGACAACATTCATGCAAAAAAAAGTCTGCACCCAAATTCCCACAATGGAGTAACCCCAACACCCAGTTGCAAGAAAGGGATATATAGTAATTGTAAAAGTATCAAAGCTCTCGATTAATGTTCCTGTCTCGAGCATTGATGTAAGTATCGGTCGATACGTGTTTATAATAGGTTTTTCAATACCAATATTTCTAGATATTTACTATAATAATATCACAATATGTTAGCATATAGGTGATATATAATAATA
>JAODPA010057600.1:0-11304 GCA_025585075.1 Nepenthes mirabilis
ACAACCCCCTTAAAAAATCCAAGAAGAACTCTCCCTAGCAAAAATAAGAATATCTCCTCCTAACAAAAATAATAATGCCTCCCCCTATAAAAATAGCAAACATATGGTCTCCCCCTATCAAAATAGCAAAGGGTCTCCCCCTTTTTGTCATGAAGAGACAAACAGAGGAGATCACTAAGAGCTTGAAAAATCGTAGGAGGGCTGATGACGATAATGATGCCCCCACCATTAAAGCTCAGCCTCCTGTGTAGTCAAATGGGCATCCATACGCTCAAAGCTAGCAAGAATATCCGAGTGCAATTGAGATTGTGAAACATAAATACGCTCCTACGATGAATAGAGACTCTCAAAGAGATCAACAATGCAAGACATCTGACCCATCAGAGATGCGAAGGAAGAGGTGGACTGCTAGGGAGGAGCAGAAGGATCAGGACCCAAGGGCTCAGGGTAGGATGAGACGGAGCAAGAGGGTTCACCCTCAGGCTGAGAGGAAGGCACCTTAGGGAGATGCTCATCTAACAGTTCTTGGGGAGCCTCTGCGAAGCGACGAGTGTGGGACCGGCTCTAGGTAAATGTGGTAGAGGTGCTAAGGTGTGCAAGTTCGAGACAAGGAAGATCAGAAAAAGGAAGACCAAGTCCAATAAGTTGTCGTTGAATGAGGCACCCGTGAGAAAGGTTGTCATCTTTACAGGTGGTGAAATGGGAGAAGATGTGAGAAAAGATGTGGGACGGTAAATCAATAGGCCACCCACTTAAGAGAGTATACAGAAACAGTGCTTTGTCCATGGGAATGGTGGAAGAGTGAAAAATAGGAAAAATATTCGTAAGCATGATGTGGCTTACAGCTAGGTGCCTAGAGGAGAGAAGGGAAGTCTTGAAAGATCGCCCATGCCACTCCATGGGGGCATCATGAAGGAGTGTAGTGATCTCATTTGGGTATGGCTTGGAGAACAGGGGAAAAAGGTAGTCGGGATTTGTCACCCGAGGAAGACTAAGAACCTGTGCAATCACATCCGGAATAATTTGGATGTGGCACCCCCGCAAGTAAGTCAAAAAAGAATCAAAGGAAGACTCATGAATGTTTGAATAAAATTCTTGAATAAGAATAATAGAAGGAGCAATCAAACCGATGATGACTGACTCCCAACGACGGTCGGTGAATACAGAAGAGATGGAGGGGTCGAGAGAATCAAGGTAGAATTTCCGTTCAAGAGAGTGTTGCCGATGAGACATGTATGTGGAAAACAAGGCCTCTGCCTCGAGACTATAAAGCGATCGGGAGCAGAGAGCCTATTTGGCTAATTGCATTTGCTGATTGATTTTCGAGCAGATGATTTGTGTGGACCCGACATCTGAAAGACACAAAACAAATTTTAAGAACATCGAAATAAGGTTATACTAACACCCCCATATAATATATATATATATATATATATATATGTTTTTTTTGTTACGTGTGTGTGTGTGGGGGGGAAGAGGGAAGTAGGGCCTGGCGAGACGGTGCCTAGCGTGCACAGAGTAGGCGCTCGTTAGTGACACCAAGTGGCACCAGGATCAGCATCAGAGCCATGCACCACTTGCCGCAGGGACCGGAGCCTCATAGCTACTTGAGAGATAATCCGGGTCGGATCCATGGTGGGGAGCGCCTAGCCATGGAAGTGTGGCATGGCACAAGGCCAGGGAGGCGCTGTTGGCACCGAAAGAACTAGGAAACTGGGGACTCACAAGATTAAGGCCGGCGCACTAGATCCACGCAATAACTAGTTGATATGGAGCAAATGGATAAGAAAACGGTGACCCATGAGGAAATCTAGCCTAAAACAAAAGGAACAGGGGCTGGCGCCGCCATTAATGGTGGACGAAAATATAGAGGAATATACGAAGAGGAAGGAGAGGAAGTACCTCAAAGACCCCCACAATGGAGAGGAAGAAAGATAGATTTGGAGGTGGGTGACGAAGAAGGCAGCTGGAAAGAGTGAAAATCGTGCGAGAATAGAGAGTGCTGAAGTAGGGTTTGCGAGTTGCACGCTGCGTGCTGGAAGATAAAGAGGAGAGGCAACGTGCACTCGAGCCCATGGAAGGCCAGCGCACATAACGTACACCTTTTTTTGTCGGTTTTTTTTTTTTTTGTAAATTTAACAAAAAATTTATCCTGAAAAGAAAAATTACCACCTCTTTTTTAAAAAAATTTGACTAGGATTTCAGCTTTCTTTTCTTGACCCATATTTTTCTCCCCAAGTTCACTTCTGATTCAACTTATTTACTTGTTTATTTTACTGTTGAATGTGATGAACAAGTTTGTATATTTTTATTCATTGTCTTTGATTGTACAGAAAATTCATAGTATAGCAATGAAGACGAATGTGACCAATCTGTTTACAAGCATGACAAGTAGGCACAAACTTAGGCACGAAAAGGGACTGTTTAGGTCTTTAGTGAAAATAGGTATTCATTTTATTTGACCGGTGAATTTAGTTGGTTTGTTCATGACCTTTTGGCTATATGGATTAGGCAAATAATTTGAGCCAAATCTTTTCTCCACACGTTGAGGTATTGACTTAGTGAGTTTACATGGGTGAATGTTTTTGTGTGAAGCTTTTGTGACGGGAACAAAGATAGTTTTAGGTTGTGGGCCGTGTTGGAAAATATTCTCAATATACCCCAAACCTTTTTTATTTCCAGCACATTCTCCAAGACTCAACATATGATTAAACTTTTGGATTCCACTTGAAAATTTGCTCATGTCATTCTTAGTATTCTCAAACTCCAATTCTAGGGATTTAATTTTGGTGATTAAGGAGTTGTTATGTGTTTCTAGTTCACGATATAATTTTGTGGCACTATTCAATTTGGTCATAATTTCTGCCTTGTCTTTTTCCAATTCGATGAGCTTACTGTTTAAGATTTTATTTATTTTTGTTACTTTTAAGTATTCCCTAAATAGCATGGCATACGCTTCTTGAAGCCCATCAAATTCATTATCAAATTCTTCATGAAAGGAATTTGATTATTCAGGAGGTGTACTAATGGCTTCGTTACTACTAATAATAGTTGTCTTGAAAGCCATATAATTTACCTTATCGTCCCCTATGGATTTTTCATCATGATTTTCATCGTTATCATCATCCGTTAGAGATACATTTAAAACGTTTTCTTTCTGACACTTAAAATTTGGACACTTAATTCGGATATGACCGAAGCCGTGGCATTCATGGTATTGGATTCCTTAGGGTTTCTTATCTTTGAAATCTTTAGTTTCCTTTCTCTTTTTCTTGATTAAAATATGAAATAAATCAATTTCTTTGAATGGTTATTTTCTATTCTTATTTTTAAAGAATTTCTTAAAATTTTTGACGAACATGACAAACTTCTCATCACTACATAACTCTTCATCCGAGTGATAATCTCTCCTTTCCTTTACAGTTTTCAAGGAAATTAATTTGTTTCTTTTTGATTGAGAAAAAGTGTGCTCGTAAGTTTGAAGGGACCCAATAAGTTCTTCTATTTTTAAATTGTCTAGATATTTAATTTCTTCGATTGTAGTAACTTTAGGTGTAAATTGCTCAGAGAGAGATCAAAAAACTTTTCTAACTATCCTATATTCAGGAATTCATTCTCCTAAATTAAATGAGAAATTTATAATATCATTTAATTGAGTATAGAATTTTATCAAATGTTTCATCATCTTTCATTCGGATTTCTTCAAATTTAGTCGTAAGAATTTGTAGTTTTGAGTTTTTGACAAGTTTGGTACCTTCATGAGTGATTTCAAGAATATCTTATGCATCCTTTGAGGTCTCATACATAGAGATGTGTTTAAATTGTTTTGGGGATATGGACATAAAAATAGCATGTAGCCCCTTACTATTCTAATTGCACGAATCAAGCTCTTCTTTTCTCCATAAGAATAGAGCTTTTCGTTCATCACCCGTAGTACTTTTGGGTGGAGTCCACCCAATTTGAGTGCGTGCGCACACGCCCTTATCCATTGATTTGAGAAAGGCTTTCATACGAACCTTTCAATAGGCATAATTACTCTCATTAAAGTAAGGAGGAATGGACAGCGATTAACTAGTATGCATCTATATCGGGGTCGCCAATTGGGGTGAGTCTCTAATACCAATTAAAAAGGACATTTTGTTCCAAAATACATAACAAAGTTTTGACCCTGTGCAAGATTAATGAAAACAATACAAAATTAAACATTCAATGCACGTAAAAAATATTTATATCTGCTAATTTGAACAATAACATGCATCACACGTAAGATAAGAAGCAATAATAAAAAAGAGGTAATTTTTTTTGTGACGAAAGAAAAAATCGATACCCACAGTAATTGAGAAAAAAATCCTCCAGGTTTCAACGGTCAGAGAAGAATGCAATATGGAAACCAACTTAAGATCGGGTGGTAACGATGCACTAATCTAGCTGATTTACTCCGGTCTTATAATCCCTACCAAGAAACTCCTTGGATTTGCCCACGGCAATGGAATCAAACGCTTTTCGGCCTTCATATCAATTTTCTCTCACAAACCGTTTGAAGTATCAAACACAACCAGGTCCCTTTCTTCACACTACCCACATCACCAACGAAGGTAAAAAGGATAGGAGTGTTGAATCGGTAAAGAGAAGGTGGTGAGAAAACCCATTAGCTCATGAAACACAATGATGTAAATTTGGTTTTCTTAATTAGAGTAAGATTAATGGAGTAAAAGTTAGATTTCTCTCAAAGGGGGTGCTCCAAAATGCTTCAGCAAAAGTTAGGGCAATTGAAAGAAGGAGAAAATTTATAGAGAGCTCCAAAAACACGTTTAAAAAAATAGCTGTTGCCTCGGTGCTCAAGCGCGGCTTGAGTGCACGGAGAGCGCACCTAGGGTTTCAAGAGAAAACCCTATCGGAGCTCAAGCAAGAATGTGGTGAGTTTCGAGTGGATGGTTACTTGATTTTAGGCTCGAGCGCCCGGCGAGTACATGGAAGTCGCGGGGCTATTGGAATAGCGCTCGAGCAGATGGCAAGTGCACGGCAAGTGCTGGGCTTCTAGAATCCGGGCCCGATCGATGATTTAGCGAATAGCAAGCGCAGTGTTCCTTGAACCCAGGAACGGATAGCCACGGAAATAAGTTGATACAGCACTTTGATGAATACAACCTAACATCAACATATGACCAAATATGGTCATAGAATATACCAACCATAAAAATGACCCTAACACTTATCATCATCCACACATAAATGCTCCCAAAATCTTAAGACTCCATCAGCACAGATACTGAAATCTATCTGAGAGTCTCGACAAAGATCTCCAACAATATCCATTAAAAATGGATTACTTGCTTGCTCTTCTTTAATCCTCTGAAGGATCTTAGGCTGCACCTGCAGGAAAGATAATATCATCCTGTTGCCTTTGACATATCGCGGGATATTATAAAACTTCAAGCAACCTAGCATCTCCATCTGCTTGATTTGCATCCTCGCCACAAAGCTAGTCCGACAGCTTAAAGTATCCACGACCACATTCACTTTCCCTGGCTGATAATGAATTTCACAATCATAATCCTTAAGAAACTCAATCTATCTCCGTTGTCTCATATTCAGTTCTTCCAGCGAAAATAAATATTTAAGGCTTATGTGACCAAATATACCAGAAACTTCTCACCCTATGAATAATCCATCCAAATCTTCAAGGCGCACATCACAGCGGTTAACACCAAATCGTGAGTCAGATAATTCTTCTCACGAATCTTCAATTGTCGAGACTCATAAGTAACCAATTTCCCATTCTGCATCAAAACACATCCGAGGCTAACCTTAGAAGCATCACAATATACCTCAAAGCCATCAGAACCATTGGGAATAATCAGAATCGGTGCCGAATTTAAACGATCCTTTAACTCTTGAAAGTTTTGGTCACACTCTTTTGTCCATTCAAAGCTCACTTCTTTCTTCATCAATTGGGTAAGTGGCATAGCAATACGAGAGAAATTCTCCACAAAGCAGCAATAATAGCTAGCCATACCCAAGAAGCTACAAAGCTTTACCACCGTCGTTGGCCAACTCTAATTGATCACAGCTTCAACCTTCTTCAAGTCTACCGAGACACCTCCATCGGAGTGACGTGGCCCAAAAACACAACTTCATCGAGCAAGAACTCGCACTTCTTCAGTTTAGCAAACAACTTATGCTCCCTAAGGGTCTGAAGCATGGTCCTCAAATGCTCATCATGCTCAACACAAGTCTTCGAATAGATCAGGATGTCATTGATGAAAACCACAACAAATTTATCCAAATAGGGTTAAAAAATCCGTTTCATCATATCCATAAATATTGTACGAGCATTCATCAAGTCGAACGGCATCACAAGAAACTCATAGTAGCCATAACTCATCCTAAATTCAATTTTTGCCACATCTTCCTACTTGATCCTAAACTGATGATATCCTGATTGAAGTTCGATCTTGGAGAACACACGGGTTCCCTATAATTGATCAAAAAGATCATCAATTTGCAGTAATGGGTACTTATTCTTGATTGTGATTTTATTTAACTCACGATGGTCCATACATAACCACAATGTCCCATCCTTCTTCACAAATAGGACTGAGGCACCCCAAGGCGATATACTGGGTCTAATAAAACCAAAATCTAGAATGTCTTGCAATTGTTGCTTCAATTCTTTCAACTCAGCATGACCCATATGATAGGGTGTCTTCGAGATAGGTGCCGATCCAGGCACAAGATCAATCATGAACTCGATCTCTTAGTGTGGCGACAAAGTAGATAACTTATCAGGAAGCATATCCTCAAACTCACACACTACTAGAATCTTATTCGTTGATAATTCACGACTCTCTACCACACAGGCGTAAGTCGAATAAGTTTCACATCCACTACTCAACAGATGACGACCATGCAAAGTTGAAATAAAGCTAGACGGCTCCACCCGTCAGATTCCCAGAATGTGAAAGGGCTCACATTCCAGAATTGCAAAATCCATTTTCTTATGGAAACAATCAATATTTACCTAATTTCTTGACAACCAATTCATATCCAAAATAATATCAAAATCATGCATCTCCAAAAAAATCAAATCAATAACTAAGGACAATCCATTCACCTCAACCAAACACCTAGGGTATGAAACTTTAGTAATAACAGAAGATCCCGTGGGCGTCAAAACAACTAAAGAATAATCAAGGATCATAGAAGAAGATATCAAATGACAATCAAAATGAGGCGAAACAAAGAATTGTGTGGATCTAGAATAAAAAAGCATGGTAGCAAGGGCACCACAAATAAAAAGAATACCTTTCACCACAATATCGGATGCCTTGGCTTCACTTGCAGCCATTGCAAATGCCTTCCCTTGAACAGTAGGCTTTGAGGCAAGGGCCTTCTTCGGATGAGGACACTCTTTGATTTTGTACCTTGATTGCCTGCAATTAAAGCATACACCCAACAACTTCTAACAAGGTTTATCTCAATGCAATCTCCCACAATGCTGACATGGATTAACTAAAGCTCATGAGGACGGTGTGGTCTGACTGCTCCTCTTCTCTGAGTTCAGCTACCTTATCCTCTTAGGTGATCTCTCGGTACTCGCGCTAGAGCTAGAACTAGCACTACTTTTACCTGACGTCCTCTTCTTGAAGAATTCTTCCCTTGAAAGCTCCTTTTCATGGATCAAAGAACGATCCAACACCTCCGCATAAGTAGCTAACTTCAAAGTCACCAAATGCTTGCAGATGTCCTCCCTCAAGTTTTGAAGAAACTTCATCACCTTTCTCTCCTCATCTTCCACCATGTATGGTGCATATTGAAACAACTCCATAAACTTTGCATCATGCTCGACTACTGATTGGGTACCTTATCTCAGACGAATAAACTCCTCCTCCTACTGCTCACAGAGGCTAGAAGGAAAATGTTTATTCATGAATGCTTCCTCGAACATGGGGTAGGTAATTTCATTCTCTGGCACACACATAGCCCTTTTCATCATTTCCTACCAATGGTGTGCCTCCCCCTCCAGACGGTAAGATGCAAATAACATCTGATACTCCTCCGAACAACGAATAACGACGAATACCTTCTTTAGCCGTTGAAACCACGTGTCAACCTTAACTAGGTTTGGTTCACCCAAGAATTCAGGAACTCTCTCCTGGACAAATCAATCATAAGCAAATGTGGCACCAATTTCATAATACCGGTTGCAACATCGGCTCAGATAAGATGCCATTAGGTGCCTAAATAAACCATAAAAACCTTTGGAAGTACATACATCCATCAAATACAGCAAAAATTAAATTACGTATACATCATCTACATACATATACATCAATATATAAATCCATCACAAAATATACAAAATACTCCACGAGTAGCAAAATTATAAGATCTGAGTCCATAAGATTTTCCTCCAAGTCTTCATACCTATCTAACTTCTAACCCCCTACTCTGTCTCATCGAATGTAAGCTCATACTCATCTGAAGGAAGAAAAATAGTAATGGTGAGCCAAATACTCAGTAAGGTATAATATAATTAAGAACAATAAGTAATATATTCAAAATAAATCAAAGGAAGGATATAGGAGTATGATATAAATGTATAAATATGAAACGTGAACAAATATATTTTTGAAGCAACATTTATCTTTTCCATTTTACTTCTAATTCTTTTAGATTCTAAAATATATAGAAATTATCTTTATCTTTATGGACTAAGGCCAATAGGTCTTATCAGCTAACGGTACGGTTAAACGAGGGAAGAATATATTTACTTTCATACATTCTAAGGAACAACTCACATAATTCAAACACCTCGTAGTTAGCGATATACCTTTAGCTCAATATACGGCGCCATAAAATATATGCCACCATATCCCCCGTGGCTCAGAGGCAATCATCGTGCTTCTACAGTAATATCTTAAGACATATTATGAATTCTACTCGATGAAATATAAAGTCTCGGTCCAATTTTATATTTACTTATTCTTAAGGAAACGTTCACTATATTCTTATACAAAGTTCTCACTCTGGGAGAACGAATTATAAAACATATCAAATTGTGGAGTTCTCTCCTTATATATTGTATAATTTTCATATTTTATGGATACCGAAACATATAATCATTTGCTTAGAAGCTTAAACTTTTACTTGATTTTGAATGCATGCACAAATTAACATGGAGCTTGAAATAAATAGAAAATTCTTACCACAATGAGCCAAATATAATTTTGGAGCTTACGGACGGTAAATTTCCTTCATAACACGTCTAACATAATTTTTGGGATACATAACATAACATATGTAAAATATATGTGTACAAATACCAAATTTACCACGTTCATAAGTTAGGGTTTTAGTTATCTAAGGTCAAATTATGCATAAATCTCAAATTAAGTGGGAGAAAGCATGCGAGGCGAGGGTGAGGGTTTCATTAGAGACAATGCTGCACAAGACTTGGAAATTGGATGCTAAATCGGCAAATGTTCATGCTGAAGATATGTGTTTCAATTATATAAAGCCAAATCATGCATAAAACCTAAAATAAATGGGTAAAAGTGGTCTGGGTGTGGGGTTAGGGTTTCCCGTGAACACAAACCGCATAAAAATAATAAATCGGACAAAAAATCGATAAATATTCATACTCAAGTCGTGGGCTGTATAAAATACATGCTTGGAATTGGTATCGAGACAAAAATACCCAAAAGAAATGAACGAAAATTACAACAAGAGGAAGAAAAGTATATTAGCGTATTTGTTTTGATCCAATCTATAACTTCTCTAGCTAGCTCCAAATCCAAATCGAACTCGAGAGTCTAGATCTCTTCCTCCTTTCCTCTTCTCCTTCGCGCTCGCTCTCTTCTCTCTCTCTCTCTCTCTCTCTCTCTCATGCTCGTGTGGAAGCCCCCAAAAGATGCAGACAAAACCCCTTGCAGGGTTTGTTGTTTCCTTCTTCTTTTTTTATTGCAGGCTGGCACTCCAATGGCAGCCTAGCGCATAGCAGGCACGGGTCTATTGGCCTGGTCGCCCGCGCGCCACCTTGGCGCTCGATGGCATCCCCCGCCGTCTCTTCCTACACTCCTGAAACCTAATTTTTTCATATAAATTATACCTAATTTTGATTATATTACCTTAATTACTCTTAATTACGATGTTATGATAACCGAAACCTCTCACCTAACTAGCGCACAAGTGCTAAAAATAGTGGGTTCAACACCTGAGGCATGCCCAAGTCTCGCCTGAGGCGCGTTTGATTCGACGGTCGAGCACTGTGTAGTATATAAGGGATCCTTCGACTCATTTTTTGTCATTTTTGCGGACCTTTTGAGGCTGGAGAGAGAAGCAAACGAGGAGAAGAGAAAGAGCACGAGAAAGAAGGCCAAGGAACTCAAAATTAAGTGAATTCAAGCTTGAATTTTGATAAATCAGAGCCAAAGTAAGTGTACTTGAGGTTTTCTTCTCTTGTTGCTATTCTTTATTGAATTTTCTGAGTAATTCTTGTTTTATTACTCATGCATGTTCTGATTTTTTAAATTATAATAATATTGCTTAACTTGTATGTGTATTTCTCTTTATTTTGTTGGAAAAATGTTTGAAATTCATATCTAAATTTAAGTACATGGTATTACTTAGCTAAATTCTACAATATATTTCCATGTATGAACTAAAACTGAAGTATTATGATCCTCCACGTTTAAATTTTGTTTATACAAGTTTTAATTATGATAAGCAAGCCCTTGCATGCACTTAAATTCAATTAAAATTCTCTAAAATTTCATATAATTATTTTGCGTAAATGTCCATAAGCTGAATTTTTTTCACTTATGCTAATTTGCTGCACTGTTTGCTAAATCCCATTGCAATATTTTGATAAGAACAATTCAGCATGTCAGTTTATGGAAATGTACTCTTCATGTTTTTGTATTTACTGAATCATATGGCTTGGAATTTAGTAAAATCCCCTATATTTGCTGAATTTTGCACTGTGGTTGAATTTTCTACATATTTGCTGAAATTTTTTGCACTTAATTGATAATTTAGTATTCCTTGATTTTAAAACTATCATAGTTAAATTACTACAGAATTTTTAAGTATAAAGTGATAGAATTATGTGAAAAACTTTACAATTATATCATGAATTAAGATCATTTTCTCTAGAATTGAGAAAATTAAGAAGAATGAAGAAAAGTGTAGAGTTTTCTTAAGAATTTACATAGGATCATGGTTATTATTCTTCATGTAGTATATTATGACATATCTTAATATATTATAATGGTATATCGATATCTAAACCTATTATTTGTG
>JAODPA010057611.1:0-11303 GCA_025585075.1 Nepenthes mirabilis
GGCGGCGCACGGGTCAGCGGCGGCCGGCGACCGCCATGCATGGCAGTGGCCGGCTGGCGCGGCCGATTGAGCAGCGGCAGCAGCCGCAAAGCTCGGCCAGAGAAGGGATTGCGCGAAGGAGAAGAGAGAAAAATGGAGGCCTTCGAGTCTGATTCTAGCTTCGAGCTAGTTGGAAAAGTTATAGATCTGGTCGAGGCAAGTGCACTCATATTCTCCTTTTTCGTTTTCATATACTTCTATTCCATTTCCTTCAAGTATCCTCATTCCAATACCCAAATAAATTTATGTATTGTGTTGCCCATAGTCTAAATACGATAATACATTAAAATCATGTCCAAATATCAAATTTAGAGTAGTATATTGCGATCTGAAAACCCTAGCTCCCGCACGGGTACTGTTCACCCGTGCTCGGGCCCGTTTTATTAGTGAAATTTTTAGGATTTTGCATTAATTGAGACTAAAATATCATTATCCACACCCGAGGAAAATTAATTTGTCGATTAGATACCCGATTTGGTAGAACTAGCTGAATCCCGTCCGCGAAACCCTAACCCCTTGCCTGGGTGATTTCAGGCTTCGATTTTTGGGACTTTTGATTTATTTAGGATTAGAATATGATTATGCATGACTTGGGTGAGTTAATTTACCGATTGGGTATCCGAATTTATGGAATTTGTGGAATCTTGTTCGCGAAGCCCTTAACATGTACCCGAACACCGTTTGAGTTTTAGTTTAGAGGTTTCCTTGGGCAGGCCTTGACACAGAATAGGAAGGAGAGGGGAAAGAGAAGGAAAGGAAAAAATCTTCTGTCCACCTCCGATCAGAGTAAGGATAACTGTAGATCAAGTTCAGACAAATGTACTCCGGATGTTATTTACTATTTTTACAACGTTTTAATATCTCAAATAATGTATTTAAGCTTTAAATCGATGATTCTGCATGTTTACTATAAATAATGTCTGTTGCTCTTGATTAATCGGACAGACTTCATATTTACTCATATATACTGTCATATTTGGCTTCAATTTCATGTAAATACATGTATTTAGTGTTCGTTTATCATTTGGACTATTTGGCAAAACCCTAAGCACAAAAATGAAGGGATATAATGATTTCAATACAAAATTTCTGATATGTAAAAGTTAATCTATAACGAGAAACTATCCATGATGTGATTTATGTCTGAGAAATTTACACGGATTTATACTATTAAATTACTGAGGATTTTTGAAGCATATTGAAGGGTTACTGTAAAACCCTAACTGACTTCTGAAATTTAACTAATGTTCAGTTAAAAAATAGGAAGAAAACTATTTCTGAATCCTATTAATTAAGACCTGGGACTGATATACAATTAGGTTAGATTCTTCGGCATGCCTTAGAACGTTATAGTGGTAATCGTGGATAACTCTATTCATGGAGTTATATGTGGTCCGCCCTTCCTCAGGGCGTTAATCTAGATTGCAGTTTTCTATTTCTGGCCTACCTTCGAGAGGAATTTCTGTACATATCCCATGAGAAGTGTGAAGCCCGGAGCCAAAAATATGATAATTGGAAATAATTAAAATGATGATAATTATTAAGAGGCCAAGCATACATTAAAAAATGAGGGTTGAAAGTAAAAAGTTAGAAAAATATATGAGTTCAGCAAGCAGCAGAGTTGCCCCTGCTGTGTGCCCGAGGCGTGGCAGCGAGTACAAAAATTTAGTAGCTAGCCGCTCGCCGTGTGCTAGGCGGGCTCCAGCGAGCCCCTGGCAGAAACCCCGCGCTCGCTGTTCACTCGAGGCGAGCGCTGGTAGAATGTAGCATGCTCACTGTGCGCTTGAGCACGGTCCCAAATTTTACTCATGTTCTGATTTCGTTTTTGTTATAAATAGAAGGGGAAAAGGAGAATGAGAGAAAGCTAAGGCACGAACGAAGAGGAGGGGGAAGAGAAGAGGAAAAAGAGGAAATCACTCATTCCAATCCATTTCGGGCAAAAATAAGGGTAGATCGGCTTAGGCAAGTGTATTTCGGATGTTATTTTTTATTTTTACCATTTTCTCTTACTTCAAAATTGATGAAAATGCTCTAAAACGTTATTGTTGCATGTTTAAGGTAAATGAAGCATGTTTCTCTCGATTGTTCGGTTAGATTTTGTATTTACCCATGTTTATTTCAAGATTTGGCTTTGATTTCATGAACAAGCATGTAATTAGTGTTCGATTTGGTTCCGGAAGCATGTGATGAAACCCTAACTCAAAAATATTAGGGATTTTTGGTTATATTGCATGATTTAGTATATGTGTATAGATGTATGGAGTTAATTTCATGAACAAACACATGTTTATTGTTCGTCTTGAGTCCGGAAGTTTTGGCGAAACCCTAGGTACGAAAATAAATGGGTTTTAATAATTTTTAACCATAACTCATGTTATATAAAAGTTAATTGGCACTGAAATGAAGCTCCTAGTATACTTTATTTTTGAAAATTTTATATGGACTTATACCGATAAATTTTCATACACTTTTGAAGTAAAATTGAAGGGTTTTTGGACCATTACTGTATGTTCTAAATGTTCTGGAGTTAATTGAAGGAAAATTGTGAAACTCTTATTACGAAAGAGGATTTTCAATTAAGAAGTTATTTCTGATACTATTATTTAGGACCCAGGACTGATTACAGTTAGGTTAGATTCTCCGGCATGCTTTAAAACTTTACTTTGGTGATCGAGGATAACTCTATCCATGGAGTTATATGTGGTCTGCCCTTTCTCGGGATGTTACGGTCAGGAGGAAAGTTCTATTTCTGGCCCACATTCGGGAGAGACACCCGTACCGATCCCATTAGACGGGATCTTCTATTACTGTTTATAGCCTTAGATTGTGAGGAGATGTATACAATCTATCATTGATCATTCATCCCCTCAACTAGTAGGGTATACTGGTAGGGTCTGTTACTGCTCTGTTCTGTCACTGCTCTGTTCTGTACCGCTATTACTAACCGATTACTGTTCTATACCGATCACTGTTCTGTACTGATATAAAAGAGAAGTTTCTAATTTTGCTTTCTGAATTATACTGATTATTGATTTCGATTTCTGATTTCTTAGTTTAATATCATCAAATTATACTTTCTCTATTTTCTAGGTTATAATTCGTTTAACCATTCTGTTTCTATATAATTTCATGACTGTTCTGCATAACTACTTTACTGCATAACTGCATGTACCTTGCTGGGCCATGGCTTACTGTTTTATTATTTTTTCTCCCTCCAGATGAAAGTGTGGAACTAGTGCTTGATGAAAAAGAGTATCTAAAAGTATTTCCTGAAGACTTTTGAGGATCTGAAGTATTTTGGAGCTATTTTGGGAGAACCAGTTGGATGTAAAGACTTAACTGGATATGTGATTTTGTATATGGATTCTATATCTATGGATATTCATACATATGTGGATTTTGTATAGAAATGCATGTGATGTATGTGATGGTAAAAAGAAAAACTATGCTTCAGCAGGTTAATAGTTTAATTTTCGCTCTATACTTTTGGATATACTGTACAGGTCCTAGATGACATCTTTTTTATGAACTGTTAGTGTAGTTGATGGTTTTATAGATTAATGTCGTGGATGACATTTGTGTTCCTGTGTATGCGTATTGTAGGAAGAATTGTGGTGTAAATTGATAGTTGTGTGCTTTTACTAGTTGGTTATACATGTTCTATACAGGTTATACTTTTAGATTTTCATCCAGTTACAATGGAGACTCTGCCGAAATTTTTACAGAAATCTTACCTTATATTTTGGTCCTAAAATTCAATTTTTATCTTGACGAAAGTTTTTGAGAAAAAAAATCTATTCCGTCACAATTGGTATCAGAGAATTGAGATGCCTTAGAAATTGATTGATCGAAAAGCGGAAGCATAGGTTTGAATCTCTGTACTGAATTCCTGTAGGAATAGGTTGAGGAAGCTAAGACAACTTGAACCCTTAAGAGATTGGTTCTTAAGCTAGGTTTGAATTTCTTTTAAACTGTTGAATATTTCTTTCTCATTCTATTGAATTCTTGTCCTTATAATATTGTGTTTATCTTAATTATAGGATTGCTAGTAGAAGGGGTAGAAAAAATGATCGTGGTGGTACTAGTACGCCCTATGATAGAGAGACTGCTTATATTGATTTATTGGAGATGATGACCAATGTAGTAGAATCTGTTGAGTAGAGACACATGGCTCCAGTTCTTGCACCCGAGACAGCTCCGATACTTCTTGGTCTTACGACTTATGACAGATTCATAGCAGAACGAACAACGGGCTTCCTAGGAAAGCCTGATTTGATAGAAGCAGATGCGTAGTTAAAGAGGATGAAGAAGATATTCACTGTGATTGGGTATACCGATCAAGAGAAGGTCACCTTCACAGTGTATAAATTGGAGGGTGAAGCTGATAGCTGGTGGAGCATACAGAAGAGGGAGATGGGAGTGTCCAATGATATCATTACTTGAAAGATGTTTGAGGATGCTTTTTTGGAGAAGTACATCCCATCTAGCCTTCAAGATCAGAAAGAGTAGGAGTTTACGAGGTTGAGACAAGGAAATATGACGGTGAAGGAGTACGATGCCATATTCACTGAATTATCCCGTTTAACGCCCTTCTACGCAGAGGATGAGCAGAGAAAGGCGAAGAAGTTCCAACAAGAGTTACGGGATGACATTAGGAAGTCGCTGTCGATTCTAAATCTCCAGACTTATGCTGAGATTCTGGATAGAGCAGTGATTTATGAGAAAGAAGTGGAGACTGAGAGATTTTATGCAAAGAGAACCGCTAGCAGAGTGGGACTTAGTACCGGATCTGCTGTGGGATCTTCTGGACCGTCCAAGAGGACTAGGACAGCTGACAAGGAAAAAAGTATTGTACCGGCTCAGTTAGTAATCGGTTCTAGAGTGTTAGCTAAAGATTGTACCTTTTGTGGGAGGAGACATCTGAGGCAAGCATGCTGTAAGATATCGGGAACATATTTCAAATGTGGGCAACAAGGCTACCATATCAAGGACTGTCCACTACCTCCGAGGTTAGAAGGAAAGATGCCTACTGTCTTGGCAAAGGCTTTCGTGGTGACTGTTTAGGACCCGAAGGCATCTCTGAATGTCATGGAAGGTAATCTTTCTATTTGTGGAGTTTCTGCATCTATATTGGTTGACTCGAGATCTACCCATTCCTTTGTTGCTCCATAATTTGTATGTTACATTATATCTGCCCCATATATTTTGGATTGTAAAATGTCTGTGTGTACTCCCACAAGGTCCCCCGTGATTACGGATGTTATATATCCGGGATGTATAGTTGAAGTGAATGGGAAATGTTTGGTTGTGGACTTGGTATTGTTGAACATGAGTGATTTCGATGTGATTTTAAGGATGGACTGGCCGGTCAAATATCATGCCAGTATTGACTGTTTTCTGAAGAGGGTTTGTTTTAATATTTCTGGAATGGAACTCTTTTTCTTTCAGGGCATTAAGAAAAAGGGAGTGCCTATATTAATTTCTACTTTACATACTAAGCATTTGATGAAAAGTGAATATAAAGCTTACTTGGCATATGCTTGCACTATTAGGAGTCATAGTGTGCAAGCTAAAGACATCTTAGTTGTCTGTGATTTTGAGGATGTATTTTCAGAGAAATTACCTGGATTACCTCCACACCGAAAAATTGAGTTTGAAATTGCTATTGTTCCTGGTGTTAATCCGGTTTCTAAGGCCCCTTATCGTATGGCTCCGACTGAATTGAAGGAGTTAAAATTGCAATTATAGGAGCTGTTAGACAAAGGCTTTATCAAACCGAATGTATCTCCTTGGGGTGCATAGGTATTGTTCGTAAGGAAGAAAGATGGGTCTTTATGGTTGTGTGTTGATTATCGTGAGTTGAATAAAATCATGATTAAAAATAAATACCCTCTACCATGTATTAATGATTTATTTGATTAGTTGCAAGGATATCGGGTGTTCTCGAAGATCGATTTGAGGTCCGATTATTATCAATTGTGGATCAAGCCGAAAGATGTGGCTAAGACTGCTTTTCGGACACATTATGGCCATTATGACTTCCTTGTTATGCCTTTTGGCCTTACGAATGCTCCAATTACTTTTATAGATCTGATGAATATGGTGTTCAGGCCTTACTTGGATAAATTTGTGGTGGTATTCATTGATGATATTCTAATTTATTCAAAGGATTATGAGGAATACAAGATTCATTTGAGGAGATTACTGTAAGTGCTCCGTGAGGAAAAATTGTATGCTAAGCTGAGCAAATGTAAATTCTGGCTTTTGAGGATGATATTTTTGGGGCATGTGATTTCTGATAGTGATATTTCTGTGGATCCCAGGAAAGTGGAGGCTGTTACAAACTAGAACAAGCCGACTTCTGTGATTGAGGTTAGGAGCTTTCTAGGCATGGCGGGATATTACAGGCGTTTTGTAGAGAATTTCTCACAGATTGCTATATCTCTGACTCAATTGTTGAAGAAGGAGGCTAAGTTTGTGTGGATTGAGGAGTGTGATCTGAGCTTCCAGGAGCTAAAGGATCGCTTGACTACCGCTCCAATGTTGATTATTCCAGAAGGTTCAGGAGGCTTTGAAGTGTACTGCGACGCCTCTAAGGTGGGTCTAGGATGTGTATTGATGCAGTATGGTAAAATTGTAGCTTATGAATCTAGACAACTGAAAATGCACGAGAAGAACTACCCTACTCATGATTTGGAGCTTGCTGCTATTATTTTTGCCTTGAAGATTTGGAGACATTATTTATATGGTGAAAAGTTTCTTTTGTACTCTGATCATAAAAGTTTAAAGTACTTATTTTCACAAAAGGAACTTAACATGAGGTAAAGGAGATGACTTGATTTCTTGAAGGATTTGACTGTGAGATACAGTATAAGTCAGGAAAGGTCAACGTAGTTGCGGACGTATTGAGTCACCGATCGGGGTATGTGGCACACTTACAGATCAAGCAGATAGAAATGTTGGATTATCTGAAATAATGTGATATCCAACGTTATGTTAAAGGTGATAGAATGCTCCTGTCGTATCTTCAGATCCAACCGAAAATAATCAGTGAGATTAAAGTGAAGCAAGTGAATGATCCGTTCCTTATGGATGTTGTAAGTGATCTGAGTAAGGAATCTCAAGCGGATTTTAATGTCTGGACTGATGGAGTGTTGAGATTTAGAGATCGATTATGTGTACCGGATGATAGAGAATTGAAGGAGAAGATTTTGAAGGAGACTCACCGGTCCCGGTATACGATTCACCCTTGGACGAATAAAATATATCAGGATTTGAAGAAAACCTTATTGTGGAGGAACATGAAGAGAGATATTATGGCTTATGTGGAGAAATGCCTAGTATGCCAACAACTGAAAGTTGAGAGGAGGAAGCCTTCTGGATTGTTACAGCCTATACCGATCCAGAGTTGAAAATGGGAAGATATTACTATAGACTTTGTATCAGGTTTACTGAGGACTCCTAGGAATCATGACGCCGTTTGGGTTATAGTTGATCGGCTGACAAAATTAGCCCACTTCTTGGCGATCAAGATGACCTATTCGCGTGATAGGTTGGCTTAGTTATATGTGAACGAGATTGTGAAGCTTCATGGAGTTCCTGCCTCCATTGTATTTGACAGAGATCCACATTTTGTCTTGAGATTTTGGGAGAGCTTGAATGAGGAATTGGGGACAGAGTTTAAATTCAGTACTACGTATCACCCCCAAACTGATGGCCAATCTGAGTGTACCGTTCAGATTCTTAAGGATATATTAAGGGTCTCTGTTTTAGAGATGAAAGGAACTTGGGATATTTATCTGGTACTAGTTGAATTTGCTTATAATAACAGCTATCAGGCTAATATCAGCATGACACCTTTTGAGGCGTTGTATGGGAGAAAATGTAGGTCGCCAATTCACTGGAAAGAGATTGAAAATAAAATAATTTTTGGCCCGGAGATTGTGAAGGAAACAGTAGAAAAGATTAAACTGATCCATAATAGTTTGAAGATTGTTCAAAGCCGACAGAAAAGCTATGCGGATAGAAGGAGGATAGAATTAGGCTTTGAAGTAGATCTTGTATTTTTGAAAGTCTCACCGTCCAAGAGCATGTTCCGGTTTGGAGTAAAAGGAAAACTGAAGCTGCGGTTCATTAGTCCTTTTGAGATTCTAGAAAGGATCGGGGAGGTAGCCTACAGGTTGGCGTTACAACCTAGTCTGACGGGTGTACACGATGTATTTCATGTATCGATACTTTAGAAGTACGTCCACGATCGTGCACATGTGATTGACTACGGGTCCTTGGCTATCGACAATGAATTGTCCTACATTGAGGAACCACTTCAGATTCTAGATCGAAAGGATCAGAAGTTGCGTACGAAAACCATTCCCCAAGTGAAGATACTATGGAGGAATCATACATTGGAGGAGGCCACATGGGAGAGCGAAGAGGAAATCCAAAGCAAATATCCCCACTTGTTTTCTTGAGGTATGTAGTTTTGTTTAATTTCGAGGATAAAATTTCTTTGAGTGTGGGAGAGTGTGAGGCCCCAAAGACAAAAACATGATAATTGGAAATAATTAAAATGATGATAATCATTAAGAGGCCAAGCATACATTGAAAAATAATGGTTGAAAGTAAAAAGTTGAAAAAATACTTGAATTCAGCAAGTAGCAGAGTTGCACCTGCTGTGCACCCGAGGCGCGGCAACGAGTGCAAAAATCAAGTAGATAGCCGCTCGCCGTGCGCTAGGTGAGCTCGAGCGAGCCCTTGGCAGAAACCCTGCGCTCGTCGCACGCTTGTAGGGCGCTTGAGGTGAGCACTGGCAAAATATAGCGCGCTCGCCACGCGCTCGAGCATGGTCCCGATTTTTGCCCGCCTTCGAATTTCGTTTTTGTTCTAAATAGAAAAGGGAAAAGGAGAATGAGAGAAAGCTGAGGCATGAACGGAGAGGAGGGAGAAGAGAAGAGGAAAAAGAGGAAATCACTTGTTCTGATCCACTCTGGGTAAAAATAACGGTAGATTGGTTCATGCAAATGTACTTCAGACGTTATTTTTTATTTTTACCGTTTTTCTCTTGCTTCAAAACTGATGAAAATGCACTAAAATGTTATTGTTGCATGTTTAAAGTAAACGAAGCATGTTTCCCTCGATTGTTTGGTTAGATTTTGTGTTTACCCATGTTTATTTCAAGATTTGGCTTCAATTTCAGGAACAAGTATGTAATTAGTGTTTGATTTGGTTCCGGAAGCATGTGATGAAACCCTAACTCGAAAATTTAGGAGTTTTTGGTTAAATTACAAAATTTAGTATATGTGTATAGATGTACGGCGTTAATTTCATGAAAAAACACATGTTTAGTGTTCGTTTTGAGTCTGAAAGTTTTAGCGAAGCCCTTGGTACGAAAATGAAGGGGTTTTAATAATTTTTAACCATAGATCATATTATATAAAAGTTAATTGGCACTGAAATGAAGCTCCTGGTATAATTTATTTTTAAAAATTTTATATGGACTTATACCGATAAATTTTCTTACACTTCTGAAGTAAAACCGAAGAGTTTTTGGACTATTACTGTATATTCTGAACGTTCTGGATTAATTGAAGGGAAATTATGAAAACTCTGATTACGAAAGAGGGTTTTCAGTTAAGAAATTATTTTAGATACTATTATTTAGGACTCAGGACTGATTACAGTCAGGTTAGATTCTCTGGCATGCCTTAGAACTTTACGGTGGTGATCAAGAATAACTCTGTCTATGGACTTACATGTGGTCCGCCCTTTCTCGGGGCGTTACGGTCAGGAGGAAAGTTTTATTTCTAGCCTACCTTTGGGAGGCACACCCATACCGATCCCATGAGACAGGATCTTCTGTTACTATTTATGGCCTTGGATTGTCAGATGTACATAATCTATCATCAATCATTCGCCCCCTCATCTAATAGGGTATATTAGCAGGGTTTGTTACCGCTCTATTTTGTTACCGTTCTGTATCGCTGTTATTGTACTGATTACTGTTCTGTACTGATATAATAGAGAAGTTTCTGATTCTGCTTTCTGAATTATACTGATTATCGATTCTGATCTCTGATTTCTGAGTTTAATATCATCAAATTATGCTTTCTTTGTTTTCGAGGTGATATTCCATTTAATTGTTCTGTTTCTGCATAGTTTTACGACTGTTCTGCAAAACTACTTTACTGCATAACTGCATGTACCTTGTTGGGCCCCGGCTAACTGTTTTATTATTTTTTTCCCTCTAGATGAGACTGTAGAACTAGTGCCCGACCAGAAAGAGTCACTAAAAGCATTTTCTAAAGATTTTTGAGGTTTTGAAGCATTTTGGAGCTATTTTGGGAGAATCAGTTAGACGTAACGACTTAACTAGACATGTGATTTTGTTTATGGATTCTATATCTATGGATATTCATGCATATGTGGATTTTGTATAGAAATGCATGTGATGTATGTGATGGTAAAAAGGAAAACTATGCTTCTGCAAGTTAATAGTTCAGCTTCCGTTCTATACTTTTGGATATACTGTACAAGTCTTAGATAACATCTCTTTTATGAACTGCTAGTGTAGCTGATAGTTTTATAGATTAATACCATGGATGGCATCTGTGATCCTGTGTATGCGTGTTGAAGAAAAAATTATGGTATAAATTGATAGTTGTGTGCTTGTACTGGTTGGTTATACAAGTTCTGTACAGGTTGTACTTTTGAGTTTTCATCTAATTACAAAGGAGACTGCCAAAATTTTTGCAGAAGTCTTATCTTATATTTTGGTCCTAAAATCCGGTTTCTATCTTGACGGAAGTTTCTGAGGAAAAAAAAACATGTTCCGTCACAAGAAGGGTTCTTTCTATTCTATTTCTGACCTTAGATTCTAGTTCAGCTTCCGTTCTATACTTTTGAATATACTGTACAAGTCTTAGATGACATCTCTTTTATGAACTGCTAGTGTAGCTGATAGTTTTATAGATTAATACCATGGATGGCATCTGTGATCCTGTGTATGCGTGTTGAAGAAAAAATTATGGTATAAATTAATAGTTGTGTGCTTGTACTGGTTGGTTATACAAGTTCTGTACAGGTTGTACTTTTGAGTTTTCATCTAATTACAAAGGAGACTGCCAAAATTTTTGCAGAAGTCTTACCTTATATTTTGGTCCAAAAATCCGATTTCTATCTTGACGGAAGTTTCTGAGGAAAAAAAAACATGTTCCGTCACAAGAAGGGTTCTTTCTATTCTATTTCTGACCTTAGATTCTAGTTTAGCT
>JAODPA010057622.1:0-11303 GCA_025585075.1 Nepenthes mirabilis
GCCATCCCAACCGCAACGATCGGGGGGACAGCCCTAAGCGGCGCAACCCCTGCAATTCCCGTGGCAACGGGAGGCCAACCGCAGCTAGCTTTAGCAGCGAGCGGCCCACTCAGGCGAAAAGTCGACATCCCCGCCGAGCTCAACCGCACCTCCAGGACCACACGGAGCTCCGCGATGTCATCAACGAGCGGAGAGCACCGCCGACCCGTTGATGGAGGAGAAGGTCAAAGTGTTATGGGACATCCTGCATAAGGAGAGGCCCACACGATCCTCTGCCGACCTTCAGAGATCACCCTTCGCCATGGACTTGTGGACCCAACCGTTGCCGAACAAGTTCAAGATGCCAGTCTTGGAGGGGTACAACGGAAGCAAGGACCCGATAGACCATCTCAACTGCTTCCGTACCCACTTGTCTCTGCAGGGAGCGAGCGAGGCCCTGATGTGCCAGTGCTTTCCCATCACCCTCAGGGGGGACGCGTTACTCTGGTTCCATGGCCTCCCCCAAACTCCATACGCTCGTTTGACCAGCTAGCCGATAGCTTCCTGAGTCAGTTTGCCTCCAGCCACAGAGAGGAAAGGCAATCGTGGCACTTGGTCTGCCTCCGCCAGAAGTTTGACAAAAGCCTAAAGCGGTTCCTCAACCGTTTCATCACCGAGGCGCGGCGGATCCTCCAGCTCTCTGACGAGCTGAAGCTCAATGCCTTCGTCGCCACGCTGGCAAAGGGGGACTTCTTCAAGCACCTGTCGCACCAGCGCCCTCAAACCTTCCGGGAGGCTAAGGCCATCACCAGGGCGTACATCACGGCCAAAGAGGCCAATGAGGCAAAGCGCCCTGAGCGACTGGACAGGCCCCCGGAAGCCCCCAAGACGACTGGAGGGAGAAAGAGGGACAGCGATAGTCACCGCTTCCCTGAACGCCGTAAGCAGCAACGGCCTCCTCCGGGGCCCAGAAAGGACTACGGACGAACCTCCCTGACTTCTCTGAACGACAGCCAAACCAACATCCTGATGCAAATTTAGGACGAGAAGTTTTTCAAGTGGCTGAAGACGCCGAAAGGTCCCAGTGGCAGCGACCAGACCAAATACTGCCAATACCACCGCTGCCTGGGACTCTCGACTGAGAGCTGCCGGACCCTGCAGTAGGAGATAGAGGATCTGATCCGGCGTGGACACCTTAAGCAGTTCGTGAAGAGTTCGGGCTAGGGACCCACAACCTCTGATGGTGAAACCAGCGAGCCTCCAAAGGCCGCACAGCCGCCGGCGTGGTCAACATGATCTCCACCACAACCGTCGTGGATGCTAGGCGTGGGAAGCTGGAGCCGACTTCCAGCAACAAGCGAGCGAGGATAGGAGTTAGGGATGATGTCATTAGCTTTAGCAGCGACGACATGGCTCATGTAACCTACCCCATACTGATCCCCTTGTTGTATCTGCCCTCGTTTCAGGCGGTGGGGATGACTATCAATTGAAACGAGTTTTCATTGATAATGAAAGTTCACAAAATTTGCTGTATCTCAGTGCCTTCTTTAAACTTGGATTGAGACAAAGCTAGATGAAAGCTGCCGGCGGACCCTTGTACGGCCTTGACAATGAGCCGGTCCCTGTATAGGGGATGGTCCGGGTGGAGGTCACTATGGAAACTCACCCACGCTCTGTGATGCGAGAGCTGGCGTTCCTCATTGTTGACCTACCGTCTGTCTACAACGCCATATTGGGCAGACCCTTCCTCACGACCTTCGAAGCTGTGACTTCCATCCCACACCTGAAAGTGAAGTTCCCAACTCTGTGGGGTGTGGGAGAAGCTCTTGGTGACCAGGAGATGGGACGGACGTGCTATCTGTCCCAGATCAACCCCGCGGTACCTTGCTACCCGGACGAAGACCTCGACCTCCATGACGAGACCCTGCTGCAGCTGGCCCAGTCAGGAAAGGAAACCGAAGCGGTCCCTTTAAACCCTTCTGAACTAGAAAATTGCGTCAACGTGGGCAAATCTCTCAGCCCAAAGAACACGACCAGCTGATCACCTTCCTTAGGGCCAACTCCAACGTATTTGCCTGGGATACCTGCCGAAGTGATCGTCCACAAGCTGGGCCTTGACTCGAGCCGAAAGTCCGTTCGGCAGAAGCGCAGGAACCACTCTGTCAAGAAGTTGGCCGCCATAAGGGAAAAAGTGAAGAGACTCTTGGACGCAGGATTCATCCGAGAAGTTCAATATCCAGAGTAGCGATCCAACGTTATACTAGTGAAGAAGAGTAGTGGCAAGTGGCGGATGTGCGTTGGCTTCACCGACGTGAATAAGGCTTGCCCCAATGACAGCTTTCCTCTTCCTAGGATCGACCAGCTCGTGGATTCCACGTCCGAACGGGCTCCTGAGTTTCATGGACGCGTATTCTGGTTACAACCAGATTTGCATGCATCTCGAGAATGAGGAGCACACCTCTTTCATGACTGACCAGGGGACCTACTACTACAAGATGATGCCCTTCGGACTCAAAAATACGGGCGCTACCTATCAGCGCCTGATGAACAAAATGTTCGAAGCCCAGATCGGGTGAAATGTGGAGGTATACGTCGATGACCTGCTGGTAAAGAGCAAAGTCACCAGCAACCACGTCAACAACCTAGAGGAAACGTTTCAGGTCCTTCGGCGGCACGGGATGAAGCTCAATCCCACCAAGTGTGCCTTCAGAGTGACCTCGGGGAAATTTCTGGGCTTCATCGTGTCCCAATGAGGCATTAAAGCCAACCCGGAGAAGATCAAGGCCATCCTCGACCTGAATCCCCCACGGATGATAAAAGAAGTGCAGAAGCTCACCGAGTGAATAGCCACCCTTTCGCGATTCCTCGCCAAGTCAGCAAAGAAATACCTGCCCTTTTTCAAGGCGCTAAGGGGCACCAAATCGCTGAGGTTCAGGTGGAGCGAGGAATGCGACAAAGCCTTCCGAGAATTGAAGATGTACCTTGCCAGCCTGCCGCTCCTAAGCCCGCCGTGAGAGGGCGAGGAACTTTACCTCTACTTGGCCACGTCAGTAGTGGCCCTCAGCTCCGTGTTGGTAGGGGAGCACAAGGGCGTGCAGCAGCCGGTGTACTACGTAAGTCGGGTGCTGACGGATGTAGAGGCCCGCTATCCGCACGCTGAGAAGATGGCGCTCGCCCTCATCTATTTGGCGCGGAAGCTGCGGCCCTACTTCCAGCCATACCGGATCGTCGTACTGACAGGTCAGCCGCTGAAGTCGATCTTACAGAAGCCGGAGACGTCTAGACAGTTGGTCAAGTGGGCTGTCAAGCTAGGAGAGTTCGACGTGGAGTTCCGACCTTAGCCGGCCGTGAAGGGGCAGGCTCTAGCCGATTTCATCGTCGAAGTAGCGACCCTAGCTCAGGAAGATGTCGACAACCCAGGAAGCATGGAAGACCACGATCCTCCAGTGTGGACCCTGAATGTGGACGGGTCGTCCACTCAAGCAGGCAGCAAAGCCGGAGTCGTACTGAAGACACCTGAAGGTACGGAGATTACGTACTCCGTCGTTCTAGCCTTCCCGGCCACCAACAACGTAGCAGAGTATGTGGCCCTCCTCACAGGCCTGCGCCTAGCCAGGGAGTGTTTCGCGCGGTCGTTGGTCGTACGCAGCGACTCCGAGCTGGTAGTCAACCAGGTGAAGGGGAGCTTCGACGCGTCAAACCCACAACTTGTGAGGTACTTGGTGAAGGTGAAGACCCTGATCCCTGAGTTTGGCCAGTTCGTAATCGAGCATATCCCCAGGTCCGACAATGAGCGCGCTGATCGACTGGCCCGGGATGCGGCCGCTGGATCCCTGGAACAGTACGCCAGAGAACCCAGTGAAGTCCTAACCGCGCCGAGCATCGACGCCGAAGACCAAGAAGTAATGTGGGTTGACGCAGGAAGCAATTGGATGACTCTGTACGTGAAGTACCTGACCGAAGGGACCCTCCCCGATGATGCCAATGAGGCCAAGCGGATCAAGAAGACAGCGGGTTGGTACACGATCCTCAACGGAAGACTGTATAGGCAAGGACACTCCATTCCTCTCCTGAAATGCCTTACTCCGTAAGAAGCAGAATACACGCTGAGCGAAGTGCACCTTAGACTGTGCAGCTCGCACATCGGGGGCAAGAACCTCGCGTTCAAGGTCATGCGACAAGGGTTCTATTAGCTAACTATGAAGAGGGAAGTTTTGGAGTTCGTCCGGAAGTGCGAGAGTTGCCAGGCCCATGGCCCCATGACGCATCAGCCGCACATGGAGCTGCACTGCCTCCAATCCCCGTGTCCGTTCGCACAATGGGGCTTCGACATACTTGGGCCCCTACCTTTGGATTCCGGACAGAGGAAATTCCTGATCGTGGGTATCGACTATTTCACCAAATGAGTAAAAGCTGTCCCTCTTGCCAAGATCACCGAGTAGAACGCGACGGAGTTCCTCCTTCAAGGTATTGTTTGCCGTTTTGGGATTCCTGAGGTCGTGGTGACCGACAACGGAACCCAATTTACCGGCAAACGATTCACGAAATACTGTCGCGATATCCGCATCAAGCTGATCCACACGTCCGTGGCACATTCCCAGGCCAATGGACAGGTTGACATCACCAACCGCACGTTGCTGCATGGATTGAAAACCAAACTGGAAGACGCAGAAGGCTCCTGGGTTGAAGAGTTACCGTCCGTGCTCTGGTCGTATCGGACGACCCCGCGGGAGCCAACCTGGGAGACGCCTTTCAACCTTTGCTTTAGGGCTGAGGCTGTGGTCCTCGTGGAGGTGGGGATGCCAAGCCTGCGAGTCGAGTGCTTTGACCCGGCCACAAACACACAAAGGCTCCGAGAAAGCTGAGACCTGCTCTTAGAGGTCCGAGATTCGGCGCAGCTGCGGGTCGCGGCCTATCAGCAGCGTGTCGCACGGTACTACAATAAGTGGGTGAAGGCACGCCCTCTTGAAGTTGGAGATCTGGTCCTCCGGAGCGTAAAGGTGGCGGGAAAGACCGCGAACAGAAACAAGCTCTCCCCTGAGTAGGAGGGACCATTTCTCGTCTCCGCAATCCTCCGAAGCGGAGCGTACAAGCTGCGCGCCCAGAATGGCAAACTGGTCCCGCGGACTTGGAATGTCACCAACTTAAGGAAGTATTACTAGTAACGTTACACCAACCCAGGTAAGACACGCATGTGCACCACGATGAATGCTTGAACATGTATGATGTCTTTTATTAATAAAATCACCTTTCCTATTATCCTGCATTTCTATTTGTGTGAATTGTTGGCATAAATGATATTTTTAAATCAAAACGACCTAGACTGCCCCTAAGTCGGCAGGACAATCGTCCGTCTGTAAAGCAATCACTTGGCCGTGCGCCAAGCGGCCCGAGAGCGACCACGAAGGACCTCACTCGTGCGGCAGGCAAGTCCGAAAGGACATTCATCTATCATGGCTCCACGTCAACTGACCCAGGCGGTCAAAACATTAGGCCTGGTGGCTTTTGAAGTCCCCAATCTGTGGCCAATAAAACCTTAGGGGGCAAGTATCGCAGGCGTGCAGCGACCTTCTTGTGTAGAAGAGAGCACCCTCAGTCTATAATAGTCGTGGGCTAGGACCTTACACTTGGTAATTATAACGCCTTGAGCAGGGGCCAAACACCTCCCGCAGACATACGCGACCAAGGCCTAGACCCCGGAGTTCGGTTGCCGTGGCCTGCAAACCCGGCTGACCCTTGCTGTGACTCCACGGGACTCGCAACGACATCCACCCTATTGGATCGAGCTTCCCATAAAACACGAGAGTTGCGACGACATCCTCTGACGAAAGACGAGCACAGTGCAAGAAGGCGCATGGATAGGGCCTTGGCGACAATAGCTCTGCGAGCTTAGCATTCAAGTACGGGGTGTGACCCCCCGGATCGCATAAAACAAAGGTTGCAAGCAGCATACCACATCAGAAGAAAACAAGTGCGAAAGAGGAAAGGGCCACTCTTTATTCATTTGCCAGAAATAAGTGAAATACAGAAGCAAATTATGATGACAAAAGGCGGCCTAACAACCTATACAAATGGAGACTAGTCAGGTGGACCGGACGGAGCGGCCTCCTCGTGGAAGTTCCTCAGGCGAGACGCATCTCGGATCCTGGCATTCCCCGGATGGAAGACTCCTCCGGTACGTGAGGAGCCACCAGGGAAGCAACCTCGCAGCACAAGCAGATACCGTCCCAATACCGAGTCTCCATCACAAGCTGCGACTCTGACGGAGAAAGCCGACCAACCATGTCTCTGGCCATTCGTGCGTTATCGTCCTCCGTGGGAACAAGCAAGGCTTCCAGTTGCGCCACTTTCCGCTGCAAGCGTCCGTTCTCCTCTCGCAACCGCTCGTTATCCTCTTCGAGGGAGACGACTCGGGCCCTTGCGCGAGAGATGGCCTACTGCAAGCCCCCGTGAAGGAGGGCAGTCAGCTCGTCGAAAGGGTCGGCAACTCCGGAAGCCTGCGAAGGAGACATTAGAAGAATTTCCAAGAAATGCAACAGCGGAGAAAAGCCAGATCGAAGCAGTTATACCTGGGCAGGAGTGGCGCTCGGAGAGTATGCAACATCACCTGGCAGAGCCCCTTCCTGAGGTCCCCTCCTTCGCCCAATGGAGGCGAGCTAGCTGGAAGGGTGGCAGCCGTAGGAGCGCTCGGGGGCTCCAACCCCGAGGACGTCCCGATTGCCCCCTCGCTAGCTTCCGTCGAATTGGTGACCAGCGCGACTCCTCCCTCTGACAATGAAGCTACTTCCTCAAGGATCCCACCCTCTGAAATGGGCTCCATGAAGATAACAGTCGACTCCACATGCCCCTTGTCTCCGAAGTTGGCACGGGCGCTGCCGAACATGGCCCCTCTGGGTCATCAAAGCTCAAAACGTCGTCCCTCACTCTCGAAGCGATGTCCACGAATACTTCATCAGCGGCAAGAACAGGAGGCCCCCCAGCGGGTTGAGACTCCACCTCGTAGACTTCGAGCACGGCTAGCCCCGAGGCCGAAGTCGACGACGGCCCGGCGGTCTCCCCCTGGTGGACCGCGCTTGTAGCCGCCTTTAGGACCGGACTTCAAACCTCGACTGAAGAGCTGGCAACTAGTCTCTGGAACCTTCGTGTCGAAGTCCCTCCGGCCTCCCTCAACCTCTTTATGGAGGCCTCCACCTCGTCGTCGTCTGAAGACGACTCCAGAAACGAGCAGCTCTCCTCCTCGTCCTCTCCAGACAATCGAGAGGCAATTGCAACCCTAAGTTCTCTCTTACCAGGATCGGCAGCTCTCCATCCCGACGGAGGCCCCCACTTGCAGGCCTCGAAGGTGATAGATGTCACGAAGTAACCTTGGATGGAGAACCTCGCCTCCTCAGATTTAATTGCAGTGATCAACTTCGCCGCCTCTACAGCATCCTCGGCCGGCGGCTTTTCAAGGAAGAACCCTGAAACTGGGTCCCACACGCGTGAAAGCTCAGAGTCAGAGGGCTCTTGCAAAAAGAAGAATCGATCCTTCCAGCCCTTCACTGAATCGATGTTGGTTCCCCGAAAGCGAAAACCCGTCTTCAGCGACATCAACACCCGGTCCTCCGACTCCGTGAATCGAAAAATCAGCCTCGCCGCTTTGGCATCGAAGGAGCCACCGTGGAGTTGGTGAAGAAGGCAAGCAACTGATAAGCACGCGGGCATGGGGAAATGTAAGGTTCTAGAACAAAATGGCGCGTTTAAATAATCAAGTTCTTCTCCCGAAAGTATCGGCGTTAAGAAGACAAAGGACGCCAGAGCTTGGCCAACGGGCACCCTCCACGTGGAAAGACCCTGAAGTCTCGCACATTTCCCAAGCAAGACGTCACGACGCAGCGCCTCCTGACCACGCAGGCATTAAATGTGCCAGTCACACTAGGAGACATGACCGCCAATAGTGGCCCCTCTGATTCCACGGAGTAGAATGCAGACCGCCAGGAGAAAATGCCCGGCAAAGAAAAGAAGCACGCACAAAGAGAAGGAGAAAATGAAGGCAAAAGGGCTACTTCTTTTATTAATTGATGCTTTCTTACAAAGTATAAGATCTACGGCTATAAAACTGCGAGAAAGACGAAGGAAGACGATGGTGCGAGGCCCCGGGAGCCCTTGTGATGACACCAGTTGAGCTCCGAGAACGTGATCTGCATAAGATCCCCGCAGCCAAGAGCCGCCGGTAGTTCACCAAGCGAACGGAGGCAGTCACGAGGAGCACCCCCCCGAGATAGAAGCCGTCGAAACGCTATCCATCGGGGTGGGATCAGCACTGAGGCCGGAAAGCCCTCAGGGGAAGTAGGGGAAGCACCCCCCGACTCCACCGCTGGGTTTCCGGCCTATCCCTCTCCGCAGTCTGCACTCGAGCCCAGCAAGTTGGAGAGCATGTGCAGCACCCTCCGCCAGCGGGAAACATCCCCGCGGAGTTTTCGCCATGACTCCGCCCCACGTCGGGTGAGCCACAGCCTGGAAGAGGGTGCACGACGACAGCAGAATGGCCGAGCCACTCTCGTTAGCATGAGGAGCGAACTGCGACGAAGAAATTAGAACGGTCTCCATCAAGGACTTCGAGCATTCGGTTGATCCATCCAACTCCTTCTCGGACCCCCGTTGAGGGCGGGGTGAGGCAGAATTTTCTCATTGCTTCTCCAAATGTTGCCAAGGGATGAGCTACACTTGCTTGGACGCCCCTCCTATTTATGGACAAGATGGGAGCCATTCTCTTGCCTAGCACAGCACGTCTACCAACAGATGTCTTTCATGGAACAGGAAAGACCCCTAATTAGACGTAACCCAGGGCGTGTGAATCTTGCCAGATGGGGTGACGAGTCACAGCAACGTCAGAAAAGCCTGCGTAGTCTCCTAGGGAAGGTGCGAGTCCAGAAAATGATAAACGGTGGCGCAGCACGAGAAAGGCTGTGAATTTGCAGAATGGATCCAGGGAACATGCCAGGCCCGACCACTGGCCGGCCCAGGCATGGGGGGCTAGTGTTGGGTCCCATGTTAAGGCCCATGAAAAGGTGTTGAAGCCCACAAAGGATGTTAGAGCCCACGAAGGATGACGAGCCCAGCCCGACTGCACAGGAGACATGCACGGCGCCGCGCTGCAGAAGACGACAAGCATCCTGCAGTGCATTAATGCGCTGCCGAAAAACCGACAAAAAGGGGGAAAAAGGCAGCCAATGGAGACGCAGCTGGCACAATGCCAACGGCTCAGGTAGTCGTCCGTAGGCAATCAGCCAATCCCCGCTTAGGGGAAAACCAGGCGTGGCCGGCAGCACTTAGGAGCCTGCCCGCCACGGCAAAACAACCGCCGACATGACTGGTGGTCAACGACAGCGATTAGAGGCAAGGAAGCCCTCACAACGGGCATTTTGGCGCCCAGAGTCCAACGGGGAGGGGCCTATAAGAGCTCCCACACCCTGCAGAGAGAAGGATTCCGATTCCAATTCGAACTCCAATCATTACTCCTCTAAATAGATCACACGAGAGAAAGACCACCAACTGAGATAAGACTCAATTCCGGCAGACGCGAGTGCGCCACTCTTCTCTCACGATCACCATCCCCAAATCTACTTAGGAAGCGGGAAGTTAGCCACCCATTGCGGTGCACTACGGAAGCCAGGCCTTACAACACCTGCTCATTGCATCCACCATCCTAAAACACACACATCACTCATGTTTCATCAGCATCCAACCGCGCACCGCTTGCCGCGTGCGCCATTTCCGTCCATTGTGGGAATTTGTTGACTTGAGCGTCAGAGTGGCCGTGGTGGGAAAAATTTCGCCGGACCTCTGACCTCTTGTTTGTTGTTTGTGTTGTGCAGGTCCAGATTTAGAGCTACGGAGATCGGACCCTTTGCCTGACGCCACCGCGTGCTTGGGAATCTGAAGACTCTCTAATTCGTACAACAACCGCGAACCCGGGACGCAACAATATATATTTTTATATACCTGAATTATTTATTTTGGATATACATGTATAGTTCATTGAATGCTTTCAGAGTTATTGGACTGTATTTTATGATTTTGGAAGGTTTAATATTTTTCTAAAAACTCGAATAATTTATTGAACACTTTATATTTTTATATCAGTATATTTATATAAAAATGAGTATGAAACTTTATATAGGCCGTGCAATCATATACACGTGACGGGTTGTGATCACTATATTTATATTTGGATTATTGAATTTTCTGACCAACTCCTGAATGGATATATTTATTATTTGGAAATCTCTTTCTGCCGACAGAAAATGTTTGGAGTTGTGATCCTTCATATTTGAATAATTTGATTTGACCTTAGAATATATTCGAACGTTCTAATATATCTAACAAATTTGAAGAATGCACCCAAAGTCGCGAGTGACAAAATATAGTGAGCAATCTTATCTATGGGGACAGAATACATGAATTTTGGCCTAAGGTTACCGGGATTATGTGTAACCCTTCCTCAAACTAATCTTTAAATAATCAGAACCCAAATTTGGTACATAATTTATATTTTTATATTGATTGGTATTAAACTTTGATTTGGATATGAATTTTTGGATTTGAATTTGAGTTTTGCCAATTTTGCCCATTGTTGGATCTTAGTATGTCTCGTACAAATAATTTTGACTATATATTTTTATTCGGACCTTTAGAATATTTATTGTGACACTGTTTCAACTTCTACGTGCGCTATTGTATCATCCGGCTATCGAATTCTACCACAAATCACATGCTGATTGGGCCTTGAATTTGGACTTGGATTCGGACTTAGATTCAGATCGATATCGACTTTGGAATTGGTTCGGATTATATACATATATATATACGTCTCAACGATTACTATTTTTGAAATTTGGATATTTGTTTAGATTTGAATATTTGATTTGAGTACAAAACTACCATTGAATTTTAAAATTTAGATGTTGAATTTTTGTTGGATTTTTCTTATCAGTGATTTAGATTTATTTTATAATTTGACTAGATTTTCATCAATTTGACCTCCCCTTTAATTCGTTAGACTCATTTTATCTAAATATGATACCTGTTGAGCACTTGGCTCACGTTATCTGTTTTGATCCTTCATAGTAGAATGTTCGGATGCATTGTAAGAGTTAGGACGAGATCCGTCAGCCATTCGTTCGATTTGATAAGTTTTAGTTTGTTATGGTTTAAATTGAAAATTAATATGATTGTATTATGAAAATTGGCCGGGTATAGGCCCATGGTTATATTTTGGAATTAGTTGAGATATTTTATTATGTCTGATTCATAATTTTGGTTAATTTATTACCTCCCTTACG
>JAODPA010057633.1:0-11303 GCA_025585075.1 Nepenthes mirabilis
AAAGATACTTAAAATAGAAAAATATTTATTCCTAACCCAAATGGGCCCAGTTTGAATTATAAATGGGCTGATTATAATTTTAGCCTCGACCATCGAAATAGTCTATATCCGATGTGAATCTAATTTTGATCATGATGGGTATGGCACAAGGTGGATCAACTCAACGTAAATTTAGAACAATGCCCAAATTTCCAAGAACTCGGACGATGAAGCGACGAAGCTAATCCAAACGGTTGAATAATAATTTCTAGGGGTATTAATTAAGTGGCTTAATTCGAACGATCAATTACCAAAAATAATCAAAGCATGTTACAAGCCAATTAATGACTCAATCTAGAAAATAGTTAAAACATCCCTATCGTCAATGGCCAAGTAGTTACCTTATTAGATTGGGATGACAGTTATATACTAAAAATAACACTTCCCCAGAACTGTTTCAAAATGGCTTTGGACACGTGCAGTGATTTCAAATGTTGATAGTCAAACAGGACCTCGGTCTATAAATACATCTTCTCCCAAACAAAATAAGGAGGAAAAAAGGAGAAGAAAAGACACTCAATATTGCACAGAGCGGAGCAAAGCCCTCTAAATTTATGTTCATCTCTATCATCTTTCAATTCTTGCATCTATTTCTTCGTTATCTCTCCATCCATCTCTTCAGAAAGATCACTAATTTGATCGTCGGAGAATATATCAAAAAGCAAGTCTTGTATACCTCTTATATTTGGTTTATTCTTTTGTGATGTATAATATTCGGATTTAGAGTTACAAAAATCAAACCCATTATAGTTCAGATATCCAAATCTAACTACACAGTTTTCCAATTCATATGTTAATTCGGATTATTGGGACATATCATCGGAGCCATCCATGGAAACATAGTAAAACTATCCAATTTCATCACGACTAAAAACCTAATCACACCCATTACAACAAAGTGAGTATTGTCAATACCAGGGCCCAATCAAGTTTACCACCCAAGGACATCATCTCTCGTGATGACGACTTGACAATGGGTAGTCATGGGGATGTCCATCCATCCACAAATCTAAATGTTGAGGCACTGGCATCCCAGGTCGACTCCATGTCTAAAATACTCAGATCTCTCAGAGTAGGTTGGAGGAACACCCACTGAAGGCTACACCCTCCAATTCACAAGCCTCCACTTTCAGAAGGAGGAATTAAAGAAAAAGAAACCCTTCTAAGAGGAAGACTCGACTACCCAGAGATTTAGAAGCTCAAGTAGCCTCAATCAAAAGGATCTCGACCCGGTCAAGGGTCAACATAATTTTGAAGCCTAGGAGGAAAGCCCTGAGTGGCAAAATCCACCATACTCCAGAGATGAGGTAAGACCTTCGGCTTGGGATGAGACTTCATGCAGTAGCTTGCCAAAGAATACTCCGAGCCGATAGGGTCCAAATATACCTACTAATCATTCAGAGTTGATGACATTTCTTAATTTAAAGATGACTACATCTGCCTCTCAGGTGGAACAAAGAATCAAGAAGATTGAATAATAAATGTTCCAAGGAAGCATGGTTGGACATTCATCCGACTTAAGCAAGTTCCCTTTTACAAGGAAAATCAAGACGCTTCTGGGATTCTAGCACTTAGATTACTGCGTCTTATGTCTCTACTTTCCATTAACACTAAAAGGGGATGCTCAAATTTGATTTTACTGTCTAACACCAAATTCAATCTAATCTTTCCAGGAGTTGACTAATAGATTCCTATCACAGTTTGCACCCAATAGAAGGAAGGAAAAATAGTCATGACACCTGTCTACATTCAACAAAGTCCAAACAAAAGTTTGAAGCACTTCTTGGCACGATTTAACACAGAAGCTTGAGAAATATCGAAACTCACCAATAAGGTGAAGGTGAACTCTTTCATGGCAATTGTACAGTCAGGCAAGACTTTTAAATATTTAGTTCAATAAGAACTCAAAACATTCTTTAAGTTAGAGACCATCACTCGAGCGTACATTACCGAAGATGAGGCTAACAAGGTGAAAAGACCAGAGCATGTCAACCACCACCTAGGACCCACAGGTAGAAAGAAGAGAAGTAGAAATAGTTCCTCCATTAGAGATCCCAAGAAGCATCCAATGACAGACCTGAGCGTTGGAAGGGAGTATAAGCCATTGAACCTCACCCCTTGAATGACACTCAGACAAATGTGTCGATGCAAATCCGAAATGAAAAATTTCTAAAGTGGCCAAAGTCAATAAAGAACCCGTAATGAGATCAGTTGAAATACAACTTCTACTATCGATCTTTGGGTCATAGTACCGAGAACTACTGTACTTTGTAGAAGAAAATTAAGGCTCTCATTCAAAGAGGATTCCTCAACAAGTACTTAAAAGACTTGAAACACATTCCCAGCAACACCAGCAATGATGGGACGGAATAACACGAGCAACCTCATAACCAGGTGGCAGTAGGGATAGTAAGTATGATATTGGTTAAACTACTCAGATCTAAAGTTCCAGGCCATCATAAAAGGGCTTCTAATAGCAAGAGGGAAAAACTCAGAGTAGATAATGATATCATTAGTTTTAGCGATGATAATATGACTCATGTAATGACTCCCTATTACGATCGTCTTGTTCTATCCACGCTCGTTTCAAATGATATTATTGTTAACCAGTTGAAATGAATATTTGTTAATAATAAAAGTTTTTAAATTTTTTTTATATTGATACTTTCTTTAAACTCAAATTTAAAATAAGCCAGACGAAACCGGCTAAGGGTCCTCATCTGGGCTAGACAATGAACCTGTCCCAATCTAAGAAACCATCCAGTTAGAAGTTATATTAGAAACATACTCAAAAATAGCTTCTCAAATACTGACATTTTTAGTGATGGACATACCCTTAGTTTACAATACAATATTAGGTCGATCATACCTAGTGGCTTTTGGGACAGTAACATCAATACCACACTTAAAAATGAAGCTCATGATCCCTTGCAGGGTAGGGGAAGTGTTGGGCGACCAAGGTCATAGGCTAAACCTACTACGTAGCCAAGATAGGCCAGTCCGTCACAAATCAACCGATTGAGAATTTTGACCACTGAGACGAAGCAACCCTATAATAAGGCCTATCTGGTGAATCAAGTCTACAAATTCCTACCTCAAGAGGTACATACAAGTTACAAGTGCATTTCTTGCTTAATAGAGAGAGCAACTGGTGACATTCCTTCGACAAAACTCAGACATGTTTGCATGGACATTAGTAGACATGCCCGAAATATCGACTGGTGTGATAATCCACAAGTTTGGCCTAATTTCAGAACACAAACTGGTTTGACAAAAATGGAAGAATCACTCCACCGAGAAACTCATTTCTATGAGAGATGAAGTTAAAAAACTACTCAATGTCGGCTTTATAAGGGAAGTCTAATATACATATTGGCTATCCAATATTGTACTCGTCAACAAAAGCAATGAAAAATAGTGGATGTGTGTCAACTTTACCAACGTGAATAAGCTATATCCAAAAGATAGATTTTCGTTGCCAAGAATTGATTTGTTGATAAACTCAACATCTGAGCATGAATTACTAAATTTCATGGATAGTTACTCAAGATACAACCATATCCAATTGTACCCGAAAGACGAGGAACCAACCTCGTTTATGATTGATCAATGAACAGACTGTTATAAAGTCATATCTTTCGGTCTAAATACTGCTATAAGGTTACATACCAATGGTTGGTGGATAAGATATTTGAAGCTCAAATAAGAAGAATTATGGAGATATACGTGAACGACATGCTCATCAAAAGTAGACTATCCGATGACCATATTTAGGACCTAAATGTGGTATTTAGAGTACTTCGAACTCACCAGATGAAGTTGAATCTAATGAAATACATGTTCAGAGTAACCTCCAAAACGTTCCTTGGGTTTATAGTATCCTGGTGAGAAATCAAGGCGAACCCAAATTAAATAAAAGCCATTGTGGATATGAATCCTCCTAGAACTATAAAAAAAGTCTAAAGATTAACTGAGAGATTCACTACACTCTTTTGATTTTTTGCAAAATCTATAGAGAAGTATCTTCCCTTCTTTAAGGCTTTAAAAGGAATCAAGGTGAATGGTTTTTGTTGGATAAAAGAGTGTCAGTTGGCCTTCCAAGAACTAAAGAAATATCTTGTCAATCCCCCACTCCTAAATATCTTGTCATTCCCCCACTCCTATCCTTTCAAAAAGAAGCCAATGAATTATAGCTATATTTGGCTATATCCGACACAGCATTAACTTTGGTCATATTCAAACAAAAATCTGAAATTTAGTGACCGAACTATTATATCAGCAAAACTCTGATAGATATGGAGACTCGGCATTCTCATGCTAAGAGGATCACTTTGGCATTAATCCACTTTGTGAGAAAACTCTGACCATACTTTCAAATGTATAAAATCATTGTCCTAATCAACCAACTGCTGAAAGGAATCTCATAAAAATACAAAGTGTCCATGCATCTGATAAAATGGACCATGGAATTAGATAAGTTTGATCTAGAGTTTCGAGCACAACCATCTATAAAATGTCAAGACCTTGTGGACTTTGTAGTCAAAATAACAACCCTGACTCTAGGTGACTTCAAGAAGAATGAAGGTGAACTTCAGCATAAGGAGACACCAGCATGAATCTTGTACGTGGACGGATCATCCTCTCATATAGTAAGTGGGGCTGGCATGATCTAGATAACCCCAAAATGATCAAAAATAAAATACTCGATTACCCTCAAGTTTTTAGCCACTAATAACATAGCAAAATATGAAGCCCTATTGGCTGGACTCAAACTAGCATAGGAATGCGCAATCAAAGGCCAGATCGCCCATAGTGATTCAAAACTTGTCATTAACTAAGTGATTGGGAATTTCGAGGCAACCAATCCATGCCTTGCGAAGCACTTGGCTAAAGTAAAGAGCCTATTTGAGTCATTCGACAGTGTGAAAGTTCATCACATTCTAAAGGAAGATAACTAGAAAACATATCAATTAGCAAAAATAGCTACACTAGGAAATCCTGAGCAATACGCGAGGGAGATGATGAAAGTCCTTGTGACCTCAAGCATTGAAGTCCCAAAAGAAATACTACAAATTTTAGATGACAACACTTGAATGACTCCTTACCAAAGGTATCTTGAAGGAGGACTTCTACCAAAAAACCTGAAAGAAGTCAAACGCATAAAGAGGATGGCGGGATAAAACACCCTATTGGACGGGAAATTGTACCAAAGAGGATATTCAATCCCCTAATGCGGTGCTTAACACCAGCCAAAGCCAACCATATATTGATCAAAATACACCTCGGTATCTATGGATCACATATAGGAGGCAAAAACCTAACGTTCAAGGTTATGCGGTAGGGATAATACTGGCCCACGATGAAAAAAAATGCCATGGAGTTAATCAATAGATATGAGAATTATTAGATCCCTGGTAACATCTTTCATCAACCTCAAACCAAGCTTCAAACCTTACAGTCGCCTTAGCCATTTGCACAATAGGAGTTGAATATATTAGGTCTATTTCCCATTGTCATAAGGCAAAGAAAATTTATCAAAATCGCAACAGACTACTTCACGAAATAGATAGAGGCTTCCTCACTAGCAAAAATCATCAAGCAAAATGGAATCAAATTTGTTTGGTACAATATTTTCTGTAGATTTGGGATAGCCGGGGTAATACTAACTGATAACGGAACCCAATTTATTATAATTTATATAAATTTTCAAAACATATACAATATATACTTTGCGTTTTCTAAACATGCAAGAAGCTTGTCCATGAAATTAAATATGCAGGAGCCATAAACCAGAATTTCAGGTCGTGTATGAAGCTAAAATGAAGAATTCAAATTATATATACATTATATGCAAACTTAGGTACGAGTTCTTATAAAATTTTGCAATGAAATGATAAAAATCTAACATGCATGCCAAACATAAATATTATACTTCAAATTCATGTCATGCATAAGCATTTAAACAAATAAATGCTCAGTGAATTAGAAAAGATTAGTAACAATAGAAGAAAAAGTTTAGAGTGTACTTGCCTTTATTTAATTCTCATAAAAAATTAGCTTAGATCGACTAAATTTTGAGTTCTTTGGCCTCCTTTCTCTTCTCCTCGTCTGCCTCTCTCTTCTCTCAAATTTCTCTAAAAATAATAGAACATTGAGCCGAAGGTCACCTATATACTGTGTGTTACTCAAGTGTCACTCAGACACACACCAAGTGCCAAGACTACTGAACTCAGCACTTGAGTACTACTTAGGGGTGCCTCAAATGTGTAGTTACTACCAATGACCGCTCAAACATCCTTTAAGCGTACATCAAGTGTAAATATTTTGCTAATGAGTGCTCGTGCGCCGATCAGGCATTCTTCAGGTGCTAACCCTATAGGTTTTGGCACTTAGGCGCAAGTCAGGTCTCCATTAGATACTAAATCATTCGATCCAATTTTGATTCAACCTAATTTTTTATATCTTTTGATTTTAATTTTAATTATATTAATTTAATCAATTAAAATTAATATAAATTTAAAGACTTGGGTCTCACATAAATGCCCATTGAGCCCACCTCTTGGTTATAAATTAAGGAACTCTCTTTGCCTTATATTATGAGGCATTCATTTTCTTGTCTGATAGTGTGACTGTTTTGAACTAACATGGTACCATTGCCAGAGTTGGCGGAAGTTTCTTTCCAAATTTTGCAGCCAAGGTTTGTCGAAGTACTTGAAAATTATCTTAACTTTTCTCTTTTATATAAGAAACCATTTTACCCCAAAATTTGCTAGGAAGCCTAAAAGAAAGTCAAGAGCCACCAAAGACACAATCTACCTACAGAGAGAAAACCCATCTTGAAATCTATTGTCTAGAGTAGGCCCAACCTCTTCCAACCGAAGATGTATCCTCAATTCTCCCTTAAGTCAAGCAAGCTTATCCTGAAGATCGGCAATTAGGTTGGTATCCAAAATCGATTGATGTTTAGCCTCCTGGAATTTATCCTCGAGTGAAATGATCTGATCCATAGTTACAGCTTTTTTGTCTGATAGCTCTTGGGATCTCACCAACCACTTGGACAACTCTCTATCTAAGTAAGCAGCCCAATTTCGAATTTGTTCAACCTCGGCAATGATAGATTCAACTCGGATCTCCATCTCCTTGAGTAAAACAAGGTCAGTATACATTCAGGATAGGCAAACGATTTCAGTATCACATTTATACAACCCATTTTTTATCAAACAAGCCAATTCTTGCGATTGCCAAACAAAACAAAACAATTACTCAAAAATAACAATGGCAACAAATGGTTACATAAATGATACCTCATTAGAAAAAGATCTCTCTTAAAAAGATAAGCCAGGAGAAGAACTGAACTAAAAAATGGGTAGAGTCCTCCATCATTGAAGAGGTAGAATACGATGCTGGTAAGGAACCTCAAACCTAGGAGGAGCTGAAAAACTGTCTGAGTTGTCGGGGCTCACAGATGGTGGAATATTGACCTGTGGAACCTCCCCAGTTTTTGAAACCTCAGGCAAAGAGTGAGACTCAGGAAACCCCATCAAAAATTTAGGAATAGCAATAGGAAAACCCTCTATTATTCCTTTGTCATTATTTGGCTCCACGTCCAATATGACGGGAGGTGTAGAAATGGGCTCGTCAAGTGATGAATTGACAAAGATAGGTACCCCGTATTCGGCAATAAATGAAGTAGCAATTAGCTCATCCAAACCGCAAACAACAGGGTCCTTTATTCTTGAAATAAAGGGCAATGGAGCTTCACCACCTTCAACGAATTCGGACGCCCCCTCAAAAATTATGCGGCCCAGTGAAGGGAGGTTAGAATCTAGCCTCTGAAACGACTCGCTAGCTTCCAATGTGGTCGTCTCATCACAGGACTCATCAATCATCCTATCATAGTCATTAGAGGAGGACAAAAGGGGTAAACCAGCATTTTGAGAACCTGCTCCTCTAGTCGCCATTTTAGGAGAATTCTGAATAAAAGGTTCTCTTGATTTTCTTTTGGGCTTGCGGAGAAGCATATCGGCAACGGCCTCCCCTTCAACTCTAACCACCAAGTCGATTTTGGCAAGCGCTGGACGAGTTAGAAAATTACTTGTCCTTCGGAGCAAAACTACATTTTTCTCAATCAGTTTAGTCAAGGGCTAAACCATAGAAGTCTTATTTTTTGAAATATCTCTGGAGTAAGTAGGATTCACCAACTTTCATTCATTGGAAAGGGTCTAGCTATAAGGAATCACATTAAAAAAGTATCGGTCTATCCAACCCTTTATTAAGTCCGAATTCCCCCCACTTATTTTATATTTTTTGGGGAGTAAACAAAATTCAATTGTTCTCCTAGTTAAATCAAAAAATGACCTTGACAACCCTAGCAGCCGAGCAAAGTTTCCAACAGTGAAAGAAAACATATAGGGAGACCAAATACCTAATGGCATTTGGATAAAGACGAGCCATAGGAAATTCCAAAGCCTCTAGAATTTCATACAACTCCCTCACAAAAGAAATGTGAAGCCTCTCCTTCAAATAGATTTCATAGATAACAACGAAGTCAAACCTTGGAGAATAAGCTCTCTCATCGAGTGAAGGAACTTGAAAGGAAATGGCGATAATAATGTTAAACCTATCATAAATATCTAGTACATCCTCTACCGTGAGATTGGATAGAATTTCAGCAACACCTTTGAAAGCTGCTCAAGGAGCGATGGAAATAAGGAGAAGCGAAAAGCAAATTGGAATTATGAGAAATGGAATATGAAGAAGTGTAGAAGCGAAGGAGTGCCAAAATTTAAATAGGTAAGGACCTCAGACCAAAACGGCATTGTCTAGGGGTATTAAGGGGGCGCATTTTCATAATGATTGATACACATGCCAACATAGGAATATACTGTAGCATGTCTGTTTCACTGCATTGGCTATGATCGCCTGATGCAATGCTTCCCAAAACAGTAGACTAGCAAAAAGCAGCTCCAATGCTTGATTAATTATGATAAGACAATTCAACCTAATTAATTTACGAATGTGCAAATATCGTGTTCGTTCAAATTAAATTATTACACTTCAAATTGTCTGAAATTCAAATTGTCAAAAGTCTAAATTGTTAAATTGTCAGAAATTAAATAACAAAAAAAGCATTCAAGCACGTGTTCGGCACTCAACCCAAAGTCAACCTTTCAGAGAATACAAACATATTGAAGCCATACAAAGAAAGTAGAATATCATTTGGATAGTTTCATCCGTTGATCTCTTTCACAATGTATAAACTTACAATAGCAAAGGTACAACTCGAGTAAAATAGAGAAAGATGTAAGATGACCTAAAATAACTTCTCTTGGGGAACTTTAAAGGTACCATGGAGGAAGAAAAAGAACAAAAATCGCTAGCTCATGCCTACAACACCCACTTGGATCACCTCAAGAGGGAATATAAAACCAGGGGGCTTGTCACATCGAAAAGGTCTAGCTTTGAGATAGATATAAAAGAGAAAAATTAAAATATTTTTTTCTATAAAAGAAGGTAACTAAAATAATTTTCAAGTATTTCCTCAAACCTTAGCTTTGAAATCTAGAAGAGAACTTCCCATCGACTCCAACAATGATTACTCATGACAGCCGAAATACCATGTTGGCTTAGAATGGTCGTACAATTGGGCAAGAGAAGGAACACCCTATGATACAAACTTAAAAGAAACTTTCCAATTTATAATCGAAATGAAAGTCGCACTTGTTACCAATTCAAAGAGGATATCTAATTACCGTCATTAAGGGCAAAGAGTAAAATCTTGCTAAACAAGACCATTCATATTCAGAATATCTACTACAAAATATGCATTGATAAAGCACTAGCCAATTTCCCATCAATAATATATTAGGAGTTTGAATTCAAATCTCTTAACATGGAAGGCTAGTGATTGGTATGGCCCAAAATGGATTAACCCAACATAAGCTTGGATCAAGACCCAGAATCCCAATGGCCCAGATGAAGAAGTGGCAAAACCAAATTCAAATTGTCAAATGAAGCTCATAGAGGTACTAACTAAAAGGTTTAATACAATTGGCCAATTACTAAAAACTAAAAAAAAAATCGAAAGATAATAATTAGTTAGTTAATGACCCAATTCAAAAAACAGCCGAAATAGCCCCATCATTATTAGCCAAATAGCCTTCTCATTAAATAGAAACGGCAGTTACACGTCAAAAGTAACGCTTCCTCATAATGAATCAGAAATAACTTTAGACACGTACAGAGATTTCAAGTATTGACTAGTCAAACAAAACCCCAATGTTATAAATATATTTTCTCCCAAACAAAAAGAAAGAAAGAAGGAAAAGAAAGGAAGACACTCAGTCATTCGAGTGCACAAAAAGGAGCACAGCCCTCCAGACCCACACTCATTCATATCCTCTTTAAATTTCAGTATTTACTTCCTCGTTATTTTTTCAATTCGAATGGAAAGATCACTGATTTGAATATTATATGATATGCTGAAGAGTAAACCACGTATACCTCCTATATCTAATTTATTCTATTGTGGTGCGTAGAATTCAGATTCAGAATTACAAAGATTGGATCCGTTATTATTCAAACGTTCAAATAAGATTAAACGGCTCCCTAATTTGTATATCAATTCGAATTCTTGATATGTATCCAATCTGTTAGATATTCATAATATTAACAACGATGACATTATAAATAATCATATAATAAAATACTAGCTTTATATGAAAAAACCTTTAAAAAATTACTAACAAATGAGAGATATTTTACTATCTTTAAAATTATCACCATAAAAAAATCTGTCATAAATTATGTTTTTCTAATCACAGAAAATCTTAGTGTAAAATGTAAACTATATAACAAAACTAATACATCCAAAAAATAACAAATCCTTACGAATTCCCATCAACCCTAGTTCCAAACTTTGACCAGGCATATCTGTTATGGCCACCAACCTTTATTCAAAGTTTAAACAAATTAGATTATAAACTTTTTGGATTACATTTTTAAATAAATTAATCATATAAAATAAATTCAAGCCACAGTTAATAACATCAAAGCGGACAAAAACTCAATTGGGGCATCAAATGGAGCAATGAACATGATCATATGTGATGGGAAGTATGAATTATTTGCATTGGACAAATACAATTATTTCTCATTCAGAGCGTGAATCGCGCAGTCTAATGCTCACACGTCAAGACAATAAACAACAGCTGGACTTACTCCCAAAAAAACAGCTGGATTGCTTGGGATTCAATCCAACTTTA
>JAODPA010057644.1:0-11303 GCA_025585075.1 Nepenthes mirabilis
CCTGGTGGCAATGAGGTTGGATGGCCTTCTTCTGGTTCTGATGGTGTTGCTGCTGGCCTTCAGGAGGAGTCTTCAGCACTTAAGGATCTGGCTGTAGTGGAGATGGAAAGTGGCCTTGTTGAGCAATTGGCCCCAGCTTTTGAATATTCTGGGGTTGTGGAGGAGCTCTCACCCCTGCTGGCATTGTCTGGAAAGGCTGAGGGGTTTGAGGCAGGCTCATCTATGTTGATGGTGGAAAGCTCTGTAGATGGGAGAATTTCGGCCGATTTTGAATTGGGTGTTGGCCCCCATGCTGTTGTCAATTCTGGTGCCCCTGGCATATCTAATGCTATGTTACCGGATGTTTGTGTGTCCGGGATATGCTGTGAGGGTCTAGTGCCAAGGGTAAAGGATGAGGAGAAAATCTTCTCAGAATCCAAATTGCAGAATTCAGAGATTCTGTATGCTATTGGTGCTCCTGCTGAGAGCTGTGAGGTGGATTTTGCAGTGAAGCCCTGTTGTGATACCCTCTCTGCTGCTGACGTTCACCCAGTGATGGTTGCAACTGCCTTGGTGTTGCCCCCTGAGTCCTCGCCTGTTCATGCTCCCGGTCTGTTTGTTGAGATTGATCCCGATATTACTCCTGATTCTATTTCTCGGATTGCTCGGAAATATTGCTTGAATCATTTTGATCAAGCTGGACAGGTCGTTTCTAGCCTAGGTGCACCATTGGAAGTTACTCTTCCAGATGTGTCATCTGCTGGGAATGTGGCTGCTGGGAAGGGAATTGCTATTGCTTCTCCTAGCTACCATCCGGAGCCTCCTGCCCGATGGTCTGATGAATAGCTTTTTGCTTGGCAGACAATAAATGGGTGATTCCCCAAGGCCCGGCAACATCGTAAAACCCCTCCAAAGAACCCAAAGGGCTCAGTTTCCACCCCTTGTTGATTCTTTTGTGGTTTAGTTCTTTTGTGATGCTGCATTACAATGGAACATCATCCTTGATGTTCAGCTTCTGCTGTTCCAGCTGGAATTGATGCAGTATGGCCTGCTAAGTGAACCGGGACCTACATTTTGATAAATGCTGGTGCCAGTTAATGCGGATGGCTGCCTCTTTGTGGAATACCATCCTTGATGCTCATTCGTTGAGTTTGATGAAGAGGCTTTGGAATCTGGCCTTGCTATAGAATCTGATGGACATTGGCTGCTGGTTTCCTCTGGAGGAAGGAAGTTGCCTTGCCCCTTGCTGAGGTGATCCTGCTGCTGGTTGAAGCCTTTTCTAGTTGGCGTTACTGATCTTGGCATCTGAAGGCATATAAAGGTCATGCTGTTTTGGCCCTGTTGTTGGGGTATGGCTACTGACTTCACCTTGTTTGGGTGACTAAGGTGCTGTCCCCTTTGTTGGTAGTGTGTTGGTTGCTACAAGTTTGCTGCTGAATTTTGCTGATGAACAGCAGCTTGGCGATGCTGTGAAGCCTTGTACTACTTATATACTGATGCTGTAAGCTAGTGCATTGGATCATCACAGTAGTTGTGAGTTGCTGCTAGCCGAAAGGACTTGCCGGAATAAGTTGCCGATCTGGTTAATCATTCCTTTGACTGCGTCCTGTTATAGTGATCGAAAGCTGCTGGAGTTGGAATTTGGTGCTGCACTGTTGTTGGTATTGCGCTTGGTTTTCAGGTTTTGGTTCACTGAGGGGAGCAGGACAGGCCCTTGGCTGGCATGAAGCGTTGATGCTGAAGCAGTGGGTGACTAGATTTCTTCTGTTGGTCTTTTCGGTTATGTCTTGGATTGACATGTTTTGTTTAGTACTGCGCTACTGATGTTAGAGTGGTTTGATTGTATTGCATGAATTCCATCATTTTTGTTTTTCTGTTGGGTTCATTCGTTGTATCAATGTGCTTGGGGCATGCCCTAGCATTTATGGTTTATCCCCAAGTCGGAATAATACTTGGAGATAAATCATTACTTGTAAATTTTTTCTCACATTAATCCAAATCACTTATTTACCAAAAAAAAAATCCTTTATGAATTTTATATTAGGATTCATGAGAGTGTCCACTAAATGAGTACCAAGAAAACCCATTTTATTAAATAGATTAAGTATATATTTCTCTTGAAATAGGTTTACACCTTTTTGAGATCTAACAGCTTCTCTATAAGTAATCAAGTTTCCTTGAATCTATCATTTGAAATTATTGCTATAGAAACTATCCTTTACATCTTTGTGGATGATAATAATATAATTTACATAGACCACAAGGATAATGTACCTGTTTCTACATAAATGAAATACAAAGTGACTGTCTTTTTTTATAATGCTTTAGGCCAAACTTCAAGATTGTGACATTCCACGTACTAATGCATTATTAACTTTATTTTTAACTGTACTTATTTTTTACAAATCAATATCATAAAGGGATGTAAACTTTTCATATATCCTTTTATGCATATATAATTGTCTCATTATACACAAGACCCAAATAAGGAAAGATACTTGTTAAAATCATATAAAATTTTGCAAAAGTAAGACTTAATTAGTATCAATCAAAATAAAGTTGTCATATATTCATATTAAGTACAAATCTCAAAATTTATCCAGATAGTTTACATCAAGTATATTTTTTTCTTCTTTCCTACATACATCCTAAGTTAACAATAAACAAAATAACATTCCCAAAATATCTGCTATATTATTTATCCTTCACTCTTACTCGTTTACTTACCAAAAAAAATTCACTCCTACTCGTCTAGTATGAACTCGTTTGGGTCATCTGAATGGTTAATAAAATAAAAAGGGAGTGAGCCAAATACTTAACAATGTACAATATATTTAATAAGGATCATGCAATTTTTTTAGTTAAAATATAATAATATATATAGGAATCACTATAGAGGACAAAGAATATGTAATTCTTTTTCGATATCTTACCTTGATTCTTTCTTGTTCTTTTCTCCAAACTTTGTAGATAATTTTTCTTTTCTTACTTTTCTGTAGGGATCAAGGCCAATAGGCCTTACTAGCTAAAGGAGTAGTTGATCGAAATTTAGATTGTATTCAACCCACACAATCTAAGGCTAAAACTCATATTGCACTTTGAGATGGTTGGACTCTATTCTGTCCATACAATCTAAGGTTGGAGCTCGTATTTGCCCCCCAAGATGGGTGGTACAAACCTTTATACTTGGTAGGCGAGACAAGAATTGCCTCAGCGATTCTGTTCATCCTGTCCCGTGAAAGTCTTGGATGCGAACCTCTCCTCTTAGTCTGATATAGTCCAGAACAGTGGTAAAATTTCGTCCCCTGTTCTGAAATTCTTTCCTCCGTAGAGAGTGGATGGCGATGTTGCTTGTATCTTTGCTCCCCCAGAGGTTGTCGACCAAGGTCGACGTATTTGGGGGTCCTCCCTAGTTGGATATTTCTTTGATTTTTCTCCTCATTTCCAGGCGGTTTGCGCTATTGCCCGTCTTCTCTGGACTCAATTTGGTCTGGAGCATATTGCATCCAACGAAGAATGATTTTTCTTTTATCATTTCTCTTCTACGGAAAAGATGGAGCAGTGCTTGCTGGCAGGTCCATGGATGCTTGCAGGGAAAGCAATCTGTCTTAAGCGATTTCTCCCTGGTATGAAGCTGTGCAAGGAAATGTACAAATCGTTCCCAATTTGGGTTAATCTTTTCAATGTGCCGGTTGAATTTGGTTTCTGTTGAGGTTGGGTTGGGTTGCCAGTGCTATTGGGAAGCCAGTCCAACTCTGTCCCAGAACTGCAAAAATGGAGAAGTTTGATGTTGCCCGAATTTGTGTTGAGATTGATGCGGATGCTGCTTTTTTTGGTAAGTAAGTAAATTGAAATTAAAATAATTAAAATTACAAGACGATGTGCTAGCTCCAAGTATTTTGCCGACTTAGATGTAGAACAACGAGTTAGGGTATTCCCTTAGCACCACCATGAACCTAATCATAAAGCACAAAAAACTACATTTAGATGAGCAACATCTAAATCGGCCACATGTAACCCAGCCTAAATACACACACATAGTAAAACAGCTTCAACATGTTTGTTTAGCAACAAACCTAGGGCAACCTGAAATTCCACCATTCCAAAATTAGAGACAAACAGTAGAGGAAATTTCAAAATGCCATCAGCATAGTCCTCGGACTGCTATGGCACATGCCATCATACGTGCATTGCTCCCCAATAATCGCCCAAGAAACCACCACGTCTCAGGTAGAAGCATCCATGAGCATAGGGGCCTCGGACTCATCCTTTCGACCTCGGCCGAGAGCAGCACGCCCAAAGCCTCTCGGATAAGTCTTCACCAAAAGCAGGAAGCCAGTGATGGCAACACGACACCTCCAGTAACTCAACCCAGCAAACAGGATGAACTGCTCTCTAGCCTCAGCAAACTTCCAAGAGCCAATACACATCAGAATGGAGCCTGCCTCCCATCCAGTAACCTGTAACATCGGCACCAACCTTCAGCAGGGGAGCTCACAATTTCGTAAAAAGACACTGCACCTCTCCAGCATTTGCACCCTCAATGACAGGGGCAAACCAGCAGGGCCATATAAATGGCAAACAAAGTGCATAGAGCTGAAAACCATCAACATCAGCAAAACGGCCCAACTCCACATCGGGATCAACTGCTCTCCAGCATCCACAGGGTGCAAGACCAGTAGCATCAACCTTCAGCAGGATAGGGCCAAGTCCCGCCCTCAGCAATTTTCCAACAAAATTGCAGAAGGAAGTAGCAAGCTTCCCCTCGTAGCATAAGATAGTAGGAAGAGTTTTTCAGCAGCGTTATTACTTTTAAGCAGAGAAAGATATATAAAAAACCTCCCAGAACCTAGCCAAGAGAGCACTCTACCTTACAATTCAGGAAGCAGAAGAAAACTATCCGAGATAGACCACTATTTCGGTCCAGCCCCAGACAATCAAGCCCCACCGGCATAAAGCCTAAGAGCCGAAGGATCCCTTGGATTTTTTGGATGCAGATTTTTTCTTTTTTTGGGACTGTGCTGGCTTCCAAGTTTTGTATTGCATGGCCATCACCTCTTTGACGCTTAAAATTTTCCCTTAGAAGAGTCTAGGGCCTGGCCCTCACAGACATCAGCTAAGGAGCCTCTGGGGCTAATAGTGTCAGCCCCCACAATATTTAAAGTATCAAGAGAATACTTTCTTGAGAGCCGAGAGATAGAGCTAGGTGTTAGATCAAGATCGTCATCAAAATCAGGATCCAAAATATTATGAATGAACTGCACATCAGGAGGGCTAGGGGAAGCAGGGAGATCGACACATTTCAAGTCTGTTGGCAAGTTCGAAGGGTCACCGTCCAAAACTCCCCCAGTACAAGCTGGAACAAGCGACTCCCTTACATTTATAGCAGCCATTTGACCAGTAGCATCCATTAGGGCCAGCGGACTGCCAGGAACCTGGAAATTCTGATCAGCAGGGGCAAAAAAAGGGCTAGGGACAGAGCCAACTACATAGTAGTCTTCAGGAGCCTTGAAAGGATTGCCAAGAGCTTCTAAACGATCTTCATCAGAGATTGGCGTGGGGAGGACACATCTGCTTGGCAGATCAGTCATATTGAGTCCCCTAAACACAATATCTGCGAAAGAGAGAAGAGCCACAGGGGCACCGGCTTCTTGAAGACAGGATCCCTGCTCAGAGTTCTTAATCTTAGCATCAGAAATGATGGCTACATTATCTTGAAAAGGTTTTATCATCATAGTATCAAACAGAGGAGGTTGGGACACCAGCCCAGGCCTTACATCATTTGAGATTGGATTTGCCAACAAATCAACACAAGGAGAGTACCAGTGGTTATTGTGGTTGATTACCAGTGGAACCCGAAGCACCATGGAAATGGTTGCCCTGTAAACCAAAAGAATACCAGTAAGAGTACCGCTGCCAAACAGGTTGTCGTGAACCTAAACCCTGATGTTGTCTCGGTGACATCTGCTGAACCTGAGGCTTCCAATGCTATTGAAGAGGTGCCTGTGGATTCTATTTCAATTTCTCCTGAGGAGAATGTGGAAATTCTGGTGAATTCTACGCCAGCCTCTGGAATGTCTGGAAGGTCGGAGGATCATTCCCTGGATTCAGATTTGAATTTGGCTCATCAGGAGGGCACCGGCGCTGCTTCTGGTAATATCTCTTCCAGTGAGGTTGTACCTATCTCATTGCCTCTCCAGGCTGATGCGGATCCTCCATCTGATCCGGATGCTGTTGGCTCAGTTGTAGATTCATTAGGTTTGCAGTTTGAACCTATGACCCTGTTTAAGTCAAGTGAAGGTAATCCTGATATTTCTCCAACTAATAGGAAACTAGGAATGCATTTCTTGGATGTGTGCTTAGACTTAACCCTTGACTCTATTGCAAGACTAACTAGGAAATATCATCTGGATCAGTCCGGTCTTGATGAGGAGCCTGTTAAATCTATGGTCTTTGAGTCCGGAGTCCATGGGTTTCATGATTGCCCCCCTGGAATAGGCTTTGATCAAGCCACGACTATGGAGGATCGAAATAAGGAACCTTTGAGTGTGGCCCTTCTGTGTATGTTTTTGGGCCAAGACATTCAGAACCACTTTAATTCACTCATCCCGGAGCAAAGATACAAAGTGTTGGGATTTTTGGACCGGTGTTGGTGTGATTCTTCTAAAAAGACTAGGGATAAGTTCAATTCATCCTTTCCGATGGATGAGGCAAAATTGTCTTGCTCCTCGGATGCTCAATTGGGCGCCCTCCAATTTTTATTGGCTGCTGATTCTTCTAAACCTCACATTGACAGCTTAGCCCCCAATGAAAAGCAGGCTGTGTTTGGTTCGCTTTGTTTCATTCTGAAATCAAAATCATTTTGTCATCCTGGTCATTTCAGCAATTTGGATGATCTTGTTGTTGGCATCCAAGTTCTTGAAAAGGACTGGGACCTAGATTCTTCCATGGATAAATCACTAAATGCCATTGAAGAGACTGCCGTGCAATTTGATCCTTGGAGGCCCAAAAATTCCCGAAAAAAGGGTAAATCTGTTTCCAATAAATCCAAAGGTCCCTCCGGTACATAAGCGGCTCGACTTGTTTGTAAGGGGCCTCTTTTGGTGCTTTCCATGATGGCATACAACAGTTGTGGCTTCTGAGGCAGGGTTTGGCCCGTGTATTTTGAGGGACCATGCAGTCTAGTCTGCCGGCTTCTGTTATTTTTATTTTTGATATCATGGTTTTTGTTGCTGTGATTAGTTCACGCATGAGAGTTAGTTCCCTGCTTTGGTGATTGGGATTACTGACCTGGGTGCTGATGCATAGTGTAACTAAATGCTGCTCTGCAGCAGTTGGCCATATCTCTGGTTTGTTCTACGTTCCTGTTGAGAACAGTGGGGTTAATAATGCTGGTCTGGCTACAGATGGGTCACCGCTGCTTGTGATGAAACGGATTTGCCTTGGCCCAAGCTGATGGCTGGCGCACCTGAAGCTGGATGAAGCCCTCTTCTGTAAAGGGCTTCTGATTTTGGAGTCTGCAGGTCATTGACATGGCTTGCTGATCTGGCCATTTTACGAAGTGCTGATTTCTGAGATGGAATGGTTTACAGCTGATGTGGAGGCGAGGCCAGTATTGACTGCTGACGTGGTCTGCATTTGTTAGTTGTAGTTTTGGGAGCGGTAGCTTGTACCCTGAGATGTGCATAATTTCCGTTTGGAATACTGACGGGTTGTTGTCGTGGAATTTCGGCCGGGTTGGTCTTCCTATCGTGGCCTAGGCTGAAATGCTGCCAGTTGTGCTGGTTCGAATTAAATAAGAGGAAAAAAGATGTAGCCCCGTCTAGAGAGAGAAGCCAGAGCTTCTCTAGGTGCATTTCAAATCTCAACTTTGAAATGCAGGGATTCTTGGCTGATTGATATCGTCGTCGGCATGCTTCATACTCTGAGGCCTCGATTCTCTCTCTGGATCATTTTTTTTTCGGTTCAGCCCTTTGGTTGAGTGCTCAGTTTTTGGCTGGGATTTTGTTGCTCCGTGCTTTGTCGATTTTGAAATTGGCTGCTTCCAGGTTTGGCTTCTCTGCTATTTTAGCGTCGCCGGCCATGGCTGGCTCCTCGGGGCTCTTTTGCCCAGCCTTTCGATTCACCTCTTTTGCCCGTTCCTCCTTCTTCGATGGGTATTTGAAGCTTCAGATGGTTTGGGTCCTGTTTCCCGAATTCACTCTGGCGTTTCGTCTTTCCCGGCTCCTCGTCTCTTTGTTCTCTCTTCGGTCCCCAGCCAACCTCTCGCTCAGGATTGGCTATCACTTCGTTCCCTCTTGGTTTTCCATTTCTATTCGAAGGTGGTTCTCGGTCGAGTCTTCTACCTTCGTCCGTAACTGGCATCTCCTCTTTGCTGTATCTGGTTATGTTGTCGGCTCTTGCTAGCTTGGCCTGATTTTTCGTTTGACAGAGCAGTTTCTACCTTGGTGCCTGGTGCTCAGAAAGGAGCTGAAACTACTCGGGAAGCAGTTCCTACCTTCGTCTGCTTGGTTTTGCAGAAGCTTTTCTCCCATCTGGGTGTTCATTTTTTTTTCAAATTTAAAATTTCAAATTTAAAATTTAAAATTTCAAATTTCAAACTTGAAATTTGTCTTTCTGAGGGTATCGCCACCACAGTTTATGGCTGGGCTTCCATTCCCCCGGCTGTTGGGGCTGCTGTGGCTGAGAGTCCCTGTTCTGGTTTCGATGCGGTAGCTACGGCTTTGGTTGCTGTCTGGTTCGTGGTTGTTGCGCTGGTTTGCCATGCTCGGTTTGTTGCAGGTACCTTGTTTTCCTGCTGTTTCTTCGTATGTTGATGCTGTCTGGGGCTGTCTCTCGGATTGCGCGTCTTGCTGTGATGTTCTGGACGCGCCCTGGGTCTGAATCCTTGGGAGTCTGAGTTACTGCTTGGTTTCTTTGCCTGAATGGGGGGTCTTGCTCTTTTTCTGTTGCCGGCTCTCTGTCTTGCTGGAGTTGGCCGGCAGGAATATTTTTTTGTGCCTGGATGAGGGTGCTGGAATAGTCCTGGATTCGTTGTGGTGATTTGGGAAGTATGGCAACTGGTTGGTACTAGCAGTTAAATTTCCACTACTGCTTGAATCTCCCAATTCTGTGTTGATTCTGAGTTTGGACTGGTGGTTCTCCTTTTGCTGCCGCTGGATTGCTGATCCGGGTTCATGGAACACTAATGAAATGGATGAGCAACAGATCCTGTTGCTATCTTCAGGAAACTGTATTACAACAGTTGGCTAATTTGGGTAGCAGGGGGTGGAATGCTGCGATTTCCCTCTGTGCTGTGTTGTAATTTTGCATGAGAAATTTTCTTCTACTGATTTTCTTGGAATGATGATCACTGGAATGTAAATTCCAAAGTTGTGTTGGATGACTAGAATGAATTGCTGTGCTGAAGAGGTTGTAATGGTTTCTACATTCTGCCTCGGTACAGTGCAAGGTTAGTTTTGATGATTTTGCTGGTGCTGAATTTGGCCATGCCTTGCTAGAGCTGCTGGAATGCTGTTTTTTGGATGCTATGGCTTGGAGTCGCTGGAAATCAGCTGCTGGTTTGGCTGTTCACTTTTTGGTGAAGAAGCAACTGCTGGCCATGGTGTTTGCTGTGGATTCGGATGGGACACGGCTGCTGGTTCCCTCTGATGAAGGAAAATTGCCTAGGTGCTCCTGTTGCTGGTTGTAGCCCTTTTGGCTGCATCCTCCTATAATGGAGCTGCATTTCAGTGGGAGTTGATACCTTGCGTTCCTGAGCTGATGAAGAATGGTTCTACATGCTTCCTCCTGCTGGTCTGTACTGCGATGGATGGCATGGTTGCCATTCGATTTGCTAAGTTGCTTCAGTCTATTCGAGAGTAGCTGATTATGAATCTGTTCATGTGTAATATTAGACAGATTTCATATTTTATCGTTTCTGTTAAACATTGTCCTTCTAGAGTTTGTTATGTATTCTCTGATGTACCGTTTGCTCGAGGTATGCCTTAGCGTTTTATGTTTTGACTCCAAGTTGTTCTTTTGGGCGTTCTAGAGAGAGAAGCTCTCGCTTCTCTCTACTTTTCAAATTTCATTTTGAAATTTGAACTCGTCTTCAGTGAGCTCCAGGCTTCCGCCTTTGCCGGGCGGCGCCGGAGCCGACCTTGGCCGGTTTCCTGTTGCTTCGCCCGGTTCTCTCCTTGTTTCCGACTCCCGTCCTGAAGGGCTTCGATTGTGGATGTGAGCTCGGTCCGATTCTCCCTCTTTGGGCATGACAGCTCTCCCTGTTTTCCTTTCTCTTCTTCTCGATCCACCCTTAGATGCGTTAATCTAGGGTTCTGGTCTCCCTTGTTGAAGGAGGTGCTCCTGACTTGGTGCTCAGCGTTTGAGAGAGAAGCGAAATTTTCTCTCTTTTTCAAATTTCATTTTGAAATTTGAACTCATTTTCTTTGTTCGAAAAGGATGTTTCCTTTTCGGTGTTTCAGATCGGGATGAAGACTCTGGCTTCGCTATGGGTTTTCTTTCGGGTCTTTTGCCTTTGATGATGTTGGGCTTCATTGCTCTGTCTGCTGGGGCTGTGAATCCCTATTCCAGGGTTCCTTATGAAAGCTTTGGCTTTCGTTGCTGGCTAGTTTTGGCCAGTCTTGCCTTCCTGGATCTGGTTTTTGGGATCCGATGTCAGTAGCAACTGTAACGACCTAAAAATTTGAACAAAGAAATTGTAACCATCAGGTCCGGTCAACGCCCGTTGACCGGAAATCCATAAGCAAAGAAGTCCGGAAATTTCATCGAGGGAATTGCTGTCCGGTTTTCCTTAATGAAGTCTGGATTTCGTTGGGTAAATGAACTCCGGATTTCCGGAGTAAAAACGCGTGCGAACTTTCGCTGAAAGGAAAGGCGTAAGTTGACCGGATTGGAATTAAATAAGAAACGCGTAACTGACGAGGAGTTTTAAGAGTATTAAATGGGAAAGGTGTAACGGACGAAGCCAATCAATTTGGAGAGAATTAAATGAGAAATATGTAACTGACGAGGACAATTAATAGGGCTATTTCAAACTACGGCTGCTCAGATCTATAAATAGGACCAGAGGATTAAGAAGGAGTAGGCAGCAGAAATTTAGAAACAGAGAGAGACCGAAGGTCTTAGGCGAAGTAAAAAACGAATTTAGGCAAGATACTCACCTCTATTTCTAAAACTCATGTTTACTTATGTTGTTATGAAAGTATATGATTTCTGTATGCTTTTGATGATTAATATGCATGTTTAGAGGAAATTCTGTTATGCATAATTTTAATTATATTCTGTCAGAATTCTGTTAAATCCAATCTTTGAAATTCAAGAAA
>JAODPA010057655.1:0-11303 GCA_025585075.1 Nepenthes mirabilis
AAAAAAAAAGAAATATGGTAAATAGATGAAATAGCTAAAATTAATGATAAAATCAATGGCTAAAATCTTCCACAGCAAAGGCTTTTTTGAGCAAAGGTTATGATCTTCCACAGCCAGCGAACAGAATTTCCTGCCCGTGGTTTCAGCAAAGGCTGCCTTCCACCACCAGCAAGCCCACACTCCCTCCCCCTTACCAAAGGCTTTTTTGGAGCCTGAGTTTTAGAACAGACCAAAAATGTTCTGCAATTGACTCCCTACGTAGTTGGAAATATTGCATCCCAATAGCAAAAGCACCGAGTACACAGCACAGACTTCCCCCCATACAACCATACTGACTCCGATTCATCAGCCAAAAAAGAGAGGAAAGAAACCAGTTTAACGGTAATTCAGCAATGAAGAAGAAAAGTATAATTAGGGTGAAATGCCAAGGATCATAGATAACCATAAATACGCATTCTTAATTAGGATCAGTTGCAAGATCCAATGTGAACAACTATATTGCATCACCTTTTAAACATTAGCCAAAAATGAAACTCGTCTTGATCAGAACTAACAAACAAGGGAAAGAATTTGCTTCTTCATAATCAATCATAGATGCTTTAAGGAGCAAGAGAAATACCTTTAGCAATAGCATGAACATGTCCTACAGGAAGCAAAGTAGCAGATACAATGGTCATGCTCCACCCCACCACTGCTTCGAACACTTGAAATGGATCACCTTTTCATAGATTAAGGGCGAGTTCAAAGGGGCATCCCTAGTTGAGCACAAAATTTTGAGCAAAGAGCTGCATATTTTAATCCCTAAATTCTCACTCTTCAATCTTCAGCTGCAAAATGCAGCTAAGTAAGCACAAAAGAACTTTCAAATTAGATCTTTTACCGCTTTTTCTCTTCATGGCACCTGAGGAGGGGCATTTATAAGTAATAATTTCATGTTATCTAGATGCCACTGTATATTGTGCTAGCATAAAATTAAAACAGTCAGTCCAGATGACAGAGATATATGAATGACGCTCTTATTTGATGCTGTATATAAAAACTATAGCTATAATTTACCTAAATATCACGAAGATTCAGTCTCACTAATTACGAAAGCTTGAATGAGACTCTGCGCTGCATGAGTTTGCTCTGGTGTTCCGGAGATAATAATGACAGTTTCAGCGGCACTGGGTTTGGAATCGTTTATTGTAATTTTTGCATCTGAAATCTGCAGAAAGCATAGGCAAAGCAAGTTGGCCAACAATTATTGTCAATTACAGTATGCAAATGTGTATGGAAACGGGTTCGGATCTTACTAGATTAAAAGGATAGTGGAGGAAATTCTCCATCATATAAAACAAGGAGAAGTGAACAAAATCTGTGTACATAAACCAACCATGCTCTCTCTCTCTCTAGGAATAACTCACAAGAAGAAAATTTTCCTTCTCACATTGCTTATACAGAGTATGCATTGCCACTGTACAACAATTACTTATTTTCCACAACGATCTTTACTCTTGAGGTCCTTTGACGTCCTAATTTAGTATTATGGGGGATGCAATAACGAGTACATGAAAATGAGCCAATCATATGGACAGAGAATAGAGAGTGATAAAAAACAAGGAAATAAATCAACATCTGCCACTAATTAGGATTACCAGCAACACCTGTATATATGTGTCTAAATCTGGGATTAATCAAGTGAAAATGTAGCTCATAGCAGCATGCTGCACAGATTCCGGTAGTTTGCAGTGTGCTTACAATAATAGAATGGTGAGGGAATATTTTGCCAGGGCAAACTCTTCAGAGACAACAGTCTTAAATTCCAAAGCCTAGAGATTCAGAAAATAAATTGTTGATAAAAATTCCCATAATGCCAATAAAACTGAGAATAGACTCTTCTATTATTCAAAAGGAGCAAATAGAGGAAGCAGAAAGTAACCACATCAACACAATAATCCGTGTTACTAATAAATAAGAATCTGGAAGCAACTGGGATTTTATCAGCAAGCAAATGAGCATATGCATTTTATAACCAAATACTGAAAAATCTTTTGAAACTCCAAAATGTTTTAGTTGCCATATAAATCTCTGTCTGAAAGTGAGATTATGTAGCGCCCCACCATGCACCTCCAAAAGAAAAGGAATACAATAGACGTTATTTTCAGCAGGTTCAGCAGTCCAATTAATCTAGCCCTATGTCTACAGTCAAACCACATTTTATGGTTTGGATGCAATAAAATCCAAGCTGACCGGACTTTCACAAATGTTGAAGCTTAACTTAGATCATTCATAGATGAGCTTGAACTGAGCAAAGTTTGAACAATTGCTATGTGAACTCTGCTCTCCAAAGACAATCATCAAAGTAGACTAAAGCTTATCTTGATTAAGTCAAATTGCTCAAAGAATTTTTTACCCCATCAATGAAGCCCAAATATTTGGGCCAGTTAACTGAGACGAGCTACATGAAAAATTGAAAGGACGCTCACGAGCATTCTCTATGGAAAAGTATTCACAAAGAAAGATGGGATTTTACTGTCCAAAAAGATATAAGAGAAACGGCTGGTTCCCTCTTTGGTTCCATGAAGAAAGAGGGTTGCCCAAAAACACTAGTGTGCCAGATATAGGTAGGTCAAAAGTTTGAAGCCTTACCCCAGCAAGGCAACCTTCGAATCAAAACAATCATTTATAGAAAATAAAAATGCCATTTTTAAAAAAATTAAAACTCTATCTAAGAAAAATATACTTAAATAAAAGCATTAGCAGTTGTAAGGAGAAATATAGTTCTACCATATAAGAAAACTGTAATGATGAGTCCTATGTCTTGAGCTAACTATGCACGCAAAAGAAACCTTCATTTTCAGATATTAAACAGTGTCCTCTGAACTATTTTCTGGATTAGTTAGGGATGCCCCTAAGTTCTCAACTTTGGATGAGAATGTAGTAAAAACAAGATAAATTCTAGACAAACAATAGGAAGACATACAAATGGTTGCTCAAGTGGGGAAATGGAAATCAAACTAAGATCCAATTTTTATGTGGAAAACATGGAACTATTTTGAAATGATTCAGCTATGAATCTTATGTTAAGGTCGGAAGACCCGGATCCACCAGATCCAGCAGCAGTGAAAAACCCGAACCCCCCATCATCGACAGTCACCATTTAGTAGGAATAAGGAACATGAGATGCACAGCATTTTTTACGTGGAAACCCCTTCTTGAACCGAAAAAAAAAAAAAACTACGGGATATATAGTCCACCAATAAATCCACTATATAAAATGGGTTACAAACCCCCGAGATGGAGTATCCGCTACACACCCGAGAATAACAAAGAAAAACCTCTTCAGAGTAAACAGGAAACATTACTCTCTTTTACTCTCTTTTTTTCTTTCTTCTCTCTTTCACTGGTGGTGCACTCCTCTCTCATTTTATAAGTGTTAGTGAAACGGCAGACCGTCGTTTCACCCCCGCACATAGCGGCCGGCGTACAGCGCCCCTGGTGTTGTCTCCCACACTAGCCCGGTCACCACTCTAGACCAGCTCAAGGCCATCTCCTCCGGAAGCTCCTGGTGTTCATATATAGACGTCCTGGCTCCATCTAATCCCATCTGTCCAGTTGGTCACCACTTGCAGATAATAGGTGCCACGTTTTCATCAGTTTCCGAGCTTCCTGCAGGCCCGTGCCCTGCAGACGGCGCATGCTCTGCACCGTGCAGACGCGTACTCTGCAGCCCAATTGCCAGCTTGTCGACCAATCCTAGAAAGATATCTGTCCACTGCTAGCTGCCACTTTCCATAGTCTCCAAGGCCCAGTACTCAGCCGGTCAACTTCTCGTTGACCGTCTTAAGTGCCATCCGTTCAACTTCTCTGTTGACCGTCTTCTATTGCCATCCGGTCAACCTCCCTATTGACCATCTCCTGCTGCCCGTCCGCCATCCAGCAGTGCTCATGCAACCCTCAGACGGTCAACCTCTTGTTGACCGGATTCAGTTAGCCGTCCGCCGGTCAATCTCCATTGACCGTCTACTGTTCTCCTCCGGTCAACGGGAACAGTTCTCCAAATTTGTTCTCGACAAATCCTCCAATGACAAACCAGTTTGTTGGGTTGCTCACAAGGGAGTGACCAGACCCAACAAACTCCCCCCCACGACCTTGTAGGGAACACCTTCGTCCTTTACTCGGCGACCGTCATCGCCTGCCTTCTGGCAGTTTTCCCTCAACTAAGAATCCCGATGTCAGCTCCGCCCTTGGCCCTGCTGGCTGCACCCTTGGTCCTGCTAGCTCCGCCCTTGGTCCTGCTGGCTCAGCACTTAGTCTTGTTCAGCTCCGCCCTTGGTCCTGCACAGTTCCGCCCTTGGCCCTGCTCAGCTCCACCCTCGGCTCTGCTTGCTCTGCTGTTGGCCCTGCTGGTGTCGCCGTTGGTCCTGCTGGCTCCACCCTTGGCTCTACACAGCTCAACCCTTGGCTTTGCTGGCTTTGCCGTTAGCCCTGCTAGTTCCGCCGTTGGTCCTTCATAACTCCGCCCTTGGCCCTCCGCCGTTGGCCCTGTTGGCTCCACCCTTGGCCATGCACAGCTCCGCCCTTAGCTCTGCACAGCTCTGCCCCAGCCCTGCTGACTCCGCTGTACTTTTTACCGTTCCAACCAGTTCCACACTAAGTGGCAAACTCTTCCACGACGACTCCAGATGCACTTCAACCGCCACAGACGTCGGCGGCTCCACTTCTGCGGCACTTCACTCGGCAGCTTCCCCTTGCGGCGCTTCAATCCACTCCGGCAGTAGGTCAGCACCTCAGCAGGTAGCCCTTTCCGGTCATCACCCTCAGCAAGCAGCCATTTCCGGGCCAGGGTCGATCTCAACCATCTCTGATACCACTTGTTGGCATCAGTAGAGATTTGACCGTCTCTGATACCACTTGTTGGGGTCGGAAGACCCGGATCCACCAGATCCAGCAGCAGCGAAAAACCCGAACCCCTCATCATTGACAACCACCATTTAGTAGGAATAATGAATAAGAGATTCACAGCATTTTTTACGTGGAAACCCCTTCCAGAACCGAAAAGAAAAAACCACAGGACACATAGTCCACCAATAAATCCACTATGTAAAATGGATTACAAACCCCCCGAGATGGAGTATCCGCTACACACCCGAGAATACAAAGAAAAACCTCTCCAGAGTAAACAGGAAACACTCCTCTCTTTCACTGGTGGTGCACTCCTCTCTCATTTTACAAGTGTTGGTGAAATAGCAGCCCGCCGTTTCACCCCCGCACACAGCGGCCGGCGCACAGCGCCCCTGGTGTTGTCTCCCACACCAGCCCGGTCACCACTCTGGACCGGCTCAAGGCCATCTCCTCCGGAAGCTCCTGGTGCTCATATATAGACGTCCTGGCTACACCTAATCTCATCAGCCCAGCTGATCACCACTTGCAGATAATAGGTGCCACATCTTCATCAGTTCCCGAGCTTCCTGCAGGCCCATGCCCTATAGACGGCGCATGCTCTGCACTGTGCAGACGCGTGCTCTATAGCCCAACTACCAGCCTGTCGACCAATCCTGAAAAGACATCTGTCAACTGCCAGCGGCCACTTTCCATGGTCTTCAAGGCCCAGTACTCAGCCGGTCAATTTCTCGTTGACCGTCTTCAGTGCCATCCAGTCAACTTCCCTATTGACCGTCTTCTGCTGCCATTCGGTCAACCTCCCTGTTGCCCGTCCGCCATCCAGCAGTGCTCCTGCAGCCCTCAAATGGTCAACCTCCTGTTAATCGGATTCAGCTGGCCATCCGCCGGTCAATCTCCATTGACCATCTACTGTTCTCCTCCGATCAACGGGACGTTGATCGGAAATAGTTCTCCGGATTTGTTCTCCACAAATCCTCCGATGACAAACCAATTTGTTGGGTTACCTATAAGGGAGTGACCAGACCCAACATCTTACATCTCTTTCTTCTAAAACTGATGAAAGCCAGTCGGTTTCATACAGAGAATCTTTACAAGCAAGTATACAACATTACAACCTTAGGATCACCAAGAATCCAAGAAAAGCAAAACACCTTTTGCATCTATTGTGAACGAGGCTTCCACAAAATTTTAACCATGACAAAAATCACAAGGCATAAAGTATATGTACAAAATGTTCATTTTAACTACAAAATAAATTCACATTCACATTCACACGATAAACAAGTTGACTAGTGTATAGTTATAAAATATTAAAAAATAATAATAATAATAACAGGCATAACCAATACCATACAAACTGATCAGTCACAAAGTCAAAGGAGAGTGAGAAGGAGAAAGAGACCCAATCAAAGTATATGTATGAACATTAACATATAAAAATTGTACCTGGCGAATTTGTTTCAAGCATTGACCATCCTCGCCATAGATAGACGGAACAACAGAACTGGGAACAACAACTTCCACAGTTGTGTTTGTGATAATGGTTGGCTGGATTCCTCTTTACAAGATAAAAATATAAACCATAACAATATCATCAGCAAAGCAATTTCAAGCACAAAAAACTCCATGGAGATCCAAATTACGGAGAATCTCAAAAAGTGTAGTAACGATACACAGTTTACCTACCCTCTGAATCCTGCTGTTCTTCTCCGAGGACCTCCAGGATAATCTAGCGAACCTATAGAACCACCTTCAATCAAAGTCTACAAACCAGTTGCACAAGGCACAGTCAAACTACCAAAGCCAGCTGGAGCACTAGGAAATTAAAACTTGGTGATTTCAGTTGATTTTTTTTTCTATTTCACTGCACATTCACTTTCATATGAAACTCAGTAATCAAGTAATAGTAAATTAATTTGAATACCTGAGGAGCCCATGGTCTTTCAGGAATATGAGGGATGCCTGTTCTGTGGATATCATGCATAAATGGAGCCCGATCCTCACCAGAATGAAAACCACCATGTGGGGGCCGGCCACCAACAGAATCAAACTGACGGAAAGTTGGGCCCAAGTTGTGAAACATTCCTGGAGAAGAAGGTTCTCTCCTTCCCATAAATGGATGTAGTGGGGCTGCCTGATCTGAGAAGATGGGATCCAAAGGAAGGTTCATAGATGGAAACACATCACGGAAAAAATGATGTCGTAACCTAGTGGTTATCTGCAGAACAGCCTCCTGAACCACCTCAAGTTCTCCAGTCACCTGTAAACATAAACATAACAAGAGCATGGAAAGATATGGGGATTGTTATAAGTGAAAGGGACAAAAGGCACAGCAGGCAAAACATGTTTTCCAGGCTAATTGTAACTCTTATCAAGAAACTGAACACCACCGGGAACGTCAGTTCCACACGAGTTTGCATGAACAAAATGATTTAGAAGAATTTAAAGTGTTCACTGAGGCCAAACAACAAATATATATATATATACTAGCATACTTAGATATTGAATGTGCTTAAACAAATAGGCAAACACAAATTACCTGAACTACTTCTTCATTTTCTGATGCGCACTTTAGAGTCTGATCCTTTCCAAGGATACGAATGTAAGCACCAGTAACCTTCCTCATTTCAGATATAATGGCACCACCTTTCCCAAGCAGACAGCCAATTTGATTAGAGGATACAAGAAGCCTTGCTATAACCCCCTTCTCATTAATATCAGGTATTGCCTTCACTATTCGGGCCTGAACACGAAGAACTGCATCTTGTACAGCAGAGATTCTCTCATCTGGGTGCTACATCATTTAATTCATGGTAAATGCCATCAATTTTTAATTACTATTGACTAGCAGCAAATTTTCAAGGGTTTTGACATGAAGCTCAAAGCACACATGAATAAGAAAAGTGACATGCAAAGACATACCACGGGGCCTGATATGACTATGATGCGGTCTTCTACATCAGGAATACTATCAAGAACTTTAATGTCACAGCCTGTCTCATGCTGTAGTGTCTTAATAATAGCTCCCCCCTTCCCAATAACACCCCCCACCCTCTCATCAGGACATAATAACCGGAAGGTTAAGATCTCAGGGGAAATATCCATGCGATTGTGAAAGCTTTCATGAAACTCGGTAAATAATGGGGGATGAGAATGATAATTAGTGCCATCACGAGACCCATCACCATAGGGTTCTCCATGAAAATTGCGCACTTCAGACCTCGAACCAGAATGGCCAAATGAATGAGATGCTGGTGCAGTTGAAGTGGAAGGAAATGAGTCACGATCCCAAGGTGCATTCTCAATAATCTGTTCAGAAACAGACTTAATTGCTTTCTTTACTGCATCCAGTGGCCCTGTAATCTGTCAAGTAAAATATCACCATACATATCAAATGATTAAGATGCCATGAGATGAATCAGATACTTAAGTCAATTGCATATAAAAACAATTCGAAAACAATTTAACAAAGAGAGATTTCTTTCTCTGGCACCCGTCGAAGTGTACACAAGTAAAGCTCCTCTTTAGTCACTACATATCCTGTATTTTATTACTCCTACTAACATCTGATAGATGTATGTATGGATGGATGGATATAGACAGCCGTGATGCAGAGACTATTTTTACCCTACCCTTTTGGTGATGAATTAAAGGACAGAGGTGTTCTATTATTCATCCACATGATCTGATGTAGCTCCTATAGCTTATAAGAAGTTTCTCCTTTGATGCCAGTTTTGGGTATAGGTGGCTCTATTTGAAATTATAAGTTCCCCATTTTCCTAAAATTAAATTTCAGCACATGGAATAGGAAAATCTAGCCTAATCCACGCTTCAATGCAAGTGGCATTAGCATGAGGAGGTATTCTTGAGCTTTTACCTAATTGCTAAGGCTTTAGGAATAAGTTAGTTCATGAGATAAACTGATGGGTCTTCTATGTATCATCCATTCCACGGTTTGGTAGGGACTCTGAGTGGTTGCTTTTATATACTTTTACATAAATTGCTTACACCTCAATCAAAGGTATTCCATGAAAGGGCAATTTGGTACTTCGACAAAGCTCCATCTATCACATCGTGCATCTCTTGGATCCAAGAGGATGCAAAACTACGGTTTGAGAATAGTGAGGAAGTTATCCATCGATCTTTTGGTAGAAGCACCCCAGAACAAAATAGATTGATGCCCACATTCTCTCAAACCCATCCTTCCATTCATCCATCTCTGCCAAAGCATGACAACAAACAAATTCTATTTTCCCAACAGATCTACAGTGCTCAAATTAAAGGATTGGAGGAGGGCTTTCCTCAAACTGATTCTGTGTGTTCTTGTAGTCTACAGAACGTTATAACATAATACTTTTCCAGCAGTGATGGACTCAAGAGGCACCAAACAGCTAACTCGCCACAAACGCATGATGTCTGATTTCACTTAGATGTATGGCTCAGCACATTAGGCATCACACCTTGTTCATGAAATTTGCAACTCTAAGCATAATAGAATAGAAATTCTATAAAATAGCAATAGTTGAATGTCATTAGAGTTGAAACTGAACTACATCATATGTTTTCAGTAATTTGACAATAAGAAAAACATTTCCTTGGCCAGAAATGGCAAATAAAATGGACAGATTGTGTTACCTGAACCACTTCATCGGAAGGCGAGGCAAATGGAGGAAGTTTGTCTCTAGGAAGCACTCGAATCTGTGCCCCACTTTCAGCGACCATTTGCTTAATTACAGAACCACCTCTTCCCAAAAGGCAGCCTACTTGACTGGAAAGCACAAGTAACCTCAAACTGACAGTAGAATATTCATTATTTCCTTCAGCCCCACCTTCTATCTGTTGTTCCCTTTCAACAATTTTTTCAAAAACAAGGAGCAAGGCCTTCTGCACAGCTGAAGTTCCCTTCTCAGACCCTAAATCTTCAGCAGCAGTAGATACTTTATCTCCATCATTCTCAACCTGTTCATCAGCATCATCTCGCTCTTCAGCTACAGTAGACCTTCCATTGTCATTTTTGCTTTGCTCAGCCTCCTTATCCGGACCCATGATGAATATTACTCTTTCATCACATCCTGGGACAGCTTCATCAACTCGGACCTTTGCACCAGTTTCTTGTCGTATTTGTGATATGATACTGCCCCCTTTTCCAATTACACCGCCTATTCTAGAACCAGGACAGAGTACACGTAAAACAGCACTACCAGAAGAGGGTTTCATCAGCTGTTTATGTGAGTTAAGACCTGGCGAACCGCGGAACCTTTTCCCATTGAACTCCTTGACACTTTGATTAAATGATCTCTTAGAAGGTGTCAAAGACATGTGTAACAGAGACAATGCCAAACTTCACAAAATGTCTGCGCATGATGAAGTAATTAATAAACAGGCAGCATATTCTACTAAAAGGATTGACTTTATCCTTCAAAAACAACAGTATGATAACTATGCAGCAACATAAGCTTGTATGTACCATGGAGAACAATATGTAGCACGGGGAATACATGTTCCAGCTGCCACCAACAATGCCAAGGTGTTGGGACAAAATGAAAGACAAGAAGTGGCACAGAAACAAAGAAAATAAACAAATGCGAGCGTAAAGATCCCTAAACCCACATCTAGTAAATTACCTACGCATCGAATCTCCATATATTACAACATATTTACATATATCAGAAGATGAAATCTACTAATGATTGATCCAGAAGTGGAAAAGACCAGGACTCAATTATTTTCTTTCTGCCAAAGAACAGAAGGCGGCAACTTTGGCCCAACATACAGCGTCAAGTATAACAAACTAAAGCTAATCCTGACTTCTGATAACGTACGCACACGCCCTCTTCCACCAAACGTAGTTGATGAAGTAGGGCCATTTCACCGAAGAGCAGTAAGCACAAAACAAAACCGGAAAAATTAAGGCCTAAATCAATGGTTATTTCAATCATACTCAAACACCTGCTTAAGTCACAGAAAACTTCATGGAAAAATCGAGCTCTCGCACACTTAAGTGAAGCACGAAGAAAAAAAATCTATAGGAAAACTGCAAACAAGCTAGAGCCAGTGGCCCGAATTTGGTGCATTAATGAACAAGAGTCACTACCTTAATTTCTACTTTTAATATCGTCAAAATCGTCCAAACCAAACACAAATATCACCGCGTGGGATTCCAGACGGGATTTTCAACCATTCAATCACGAATTCACAAACCCTGTAAGGAAAGAGGACGAGATAGGACACGGATATAGCGTCAAGTAAAGAGAAAGGGTGATACTGAACTAGGGTTACCTAGCACCGAAGTTATGGACGCCCAACGATGTGAGGTGCGGCTGCTTCGTCTCCTCGGCCAGTCGATGAGCTCTAACCCGCTGCCGTTTGGTTTCCTAAATACTATTTATTTATTGTATTTAATTATATTAAAATTG
>JAODPA010057666.1:0-11303 GCA_025585075.1 Nepenthes mirabilis
TTATAAATCTTAAAATCGCTCCCTGTCGAGCACAACTCCACATCAAAGTCGCTCTATATAGAGCGCACCTCCGAAGTAGACTCAAAAACCATACCCTTGTGTCATCACGCATAACTCTAATCCTTACATCTTTATATCTCTTTGAAAGATTTTTAATTTGATCGTTAGAGGATATACTAAGAAATAAATTCTGTCAATTCTCTGACATCTTATTTTTAAGTTCTGGTGTGTAAGATCCTTTTAAATTGTGCTGTGTAAGATCCAGGTTATCAAGAATGAAAACCAAACTCGCTTTTGTTCAACCCACCGTGGAAAACCAAGTGGCATCATAATCCGTCAGCGAGCTAGATCCAAAACACATTATTGATGCCATCTGTGAAAAAATTAGCGAAAAGCCTGACCACCTTCCACACTAAAGTAAACATGGTCAATACCAAATCCAAGACAACCAGCGCTCTGGCTAAAGACATTGCCCACATGGCAGTAACCCCCCTACGGGTAGCCACACAGAGGAGCAACCGACGCCCTTCATGCAAGTGCTTGCTAACCAGGTGGACAAAATATCCCGAATGCTCCGAACCCTTTGCGCCCGCTAGGGCTAGCATAGGCTGGGGGCTCCTTCCTCTACAACCTGCCCTTCATCATCAAGCTAGAAAGACACAGAACCTGAATGACCTCAGAGCCCGAGTGGCTTTGAGCGATGGGACCGGATCATGCTTGGAGGGCCAGCTTGCTCGTAAGACACCATATGAGAGCCTAGAGCAGTGAAATTCTCGTTGCTCATACGACAAGCAGAGGCCCCGACCTAAGAGGGAGTCTCGTGCAACGTTCAGCCGACCAGTGGAAGCAGTTGACTAGCCATGTGCCACTCACTGAACCACTCAAAGTTAAGGTCCTACCTTAACGTGAAGAGAGGTGCAATCTCCCCTCAAATGGAGGAGCGAGTAGAAAAGATATTGTAACACATGTTCAGGGGAGACACTAGTGGACGTTCTGTGGATCTGAGGCGATCGCCATTCACGATGGAGATCTGTATGCATCCGCTCCCTCACAAGTTTAAGATTCCATCCCTAAAATCCTATGATGGAAGCACTAATCCAATGAACCACCTAGACCACTTCTGTACCTCGCTGAGCTTCCAGGGCCAATTCGAGGTTATTATGTGCCTGTACTTTTCATTGACTCTTAAGGGGGATGCCCGGGTTTGATTTTACCACCTGTAGCAGAATTCGATTGGGACATTTTAGGAGCTTGCCGATAACTTTATGACTCAATTCGCATCCAGTCAGAGAGAGGAAAGGCAACCTTGGCACCTCGCCTATATCAAGGAGGGCCCAAACGAAAGTTTAAGGAGCTTCCTTGCCCAGTTCACCACCGAAGACCGTCGGATACCCCAACTGACTAACGAAGTGAATTTGAGCACCTTTAAATCGACTATAAAGTTAGGTGAGTTTTTCAAGCATTTGGCCCACAAGGACCCCCAAACCATCCATGAGGCTAAAGCCATCATCTGTACTTGCATGGATGAAGAAGAGGCCAATGAAGCAAAGTGTCCAGAATGCACGGACCACCTCTGCTAGGGACCATCGAATGAGACAAAGAAAAATGGAGACTGCTTCAACTTTCGAGATCTAAGGAAGCAGCCCAGGGTAAAACCGGGAGCTTGAAGGGAGTCTAGGCCCTTAAACTTGACCCCTTTGAATGATTCAAGATGAATATCCTCTTGCAGATCCTAAAAAAAACTTCTAAAGTAAGCCAATTAAGAACCCAGTGAAAGGAGATAAGACAAAATAATGTCGCTAGTGTCGATCTACGGGTAATAACATAAAGGCTTGTCGGACTCTACAAAAAGAGATTGAGGAGCTCATCCAGAGGGTGCACCTCACCAAGTTCTTACAAAACCTAGAGCAAGCACCTGATGCAGCAAGTGAAAAAGGATGGAGCAACAACATCCAAGAAATTAAGTCGTGATCGGGGTAGTCAATATGGTGGCGACCAAACCATCCAAGGACCACCTCTCAGGCCACCTCAGAATAGCCTCTAAGAAACCAAGGGTAGAAATTAGGGATGATATCATTAGTTTTAACAAAGAATATATGTCATATGTAATGACTCCCCACTTTGACCTTCTAGTGGTATCCGCTCTCGTTTCAAATGGTATGATCGATTACCAGCTGAAATAAATCTTCATCGATAATGAAAGTTAGTGTGATTTGCTTTACCTGGAAGCCTATTTTAAGTTTGAGCTAAAAAAGAGTCAACTGAAATGGTCGAAAGACCCCTTTACTGACTGGACAATAAGCCAATGCCTATTCAAGAAACCATCCAATTGGAAGTTATCTTAGGAACGTACCCCAAGATTGCATCCCACGTGTTGACATTCTTGGTGGTTGACCTACCTTCGGTTTACGATGCTATCTTAGGCCACCTTGCCTGGCCGCGTTTGGGGTTGTAATATCGATCACGCACTTAAAGATGAAATTCCTTACGACATGAGGTATTGGAGAAGTTATGGGTGGCTAACTAACAGACCGGACATGCTACCCATCCTAGGTCACTCAAGCCATTTCGGACTCACAGACAGAGGACTTCAATCATAGAGACGAAGCGACTTTACAACAAGCCCATTCCGATGAGACGATGGACCACCTTTCTCTGGACCTCGGCAATCCAGAGAGATGCGTACAAATAAAGGGATCACTGGTCAGACCCTCAAGCGACCAGCTAATCGCTTTCCTCTAGCAGAACTCTAATGGCTTCACATGGACCCCCACAGACATGCCAAAAATTCTGATCAGAGTAATGGTCCATATGTTGGCCCTCGATCCAGGTCACAAGCCCGTCAGGTACAAGTAGAGAAAATACTCTATCGAAAAGCTCATTGTTATCTGAGAGGAGGTAAAGAAACTACTTGACGTCGACTTCATCAGGGAAGTCCAGTATTCGGACTGACTCTCCAACATGGTCTTTGTTAAGAAGAGTAATGGAAAGTGGTAGATGTGCGTCAACTTTACCGATATAAATAAGAAATGCTCGAAGGATAACCTCCCACTGCCCAAGATCAACCTGCTAGTGGACACCACCTCTAGGCAAGAAATGTTGAATTTCATAGATGTATACTCAAGTTACAACCAGATTTAGATGAGTTCCGAGAATGAGGAACATACTTCCATCATGACGGACTAGGGGATGTAATACTATAATATCATGCCCTTCGAACTAAATAATACAGGCGCCACGTACCAGCAGCTCGTGAATAAAATATTTGAGGCTCAGATTGGCCAAAATTTGGAGATGTACGTAGAACCAACGACCATATCTGTAACCTCAATGACGCCTTTGGAGTGCTCCGAGCACATTGGATAAAGTTAAACCTGACAAAGTAAATTTTTAGAGCATCCTCCGAAAAATTCCTAGGTTTTATCATCCTTGGTGAGGGATTAAGGAAAACCCCAAAAAGATAAAGGTGATCATGGACATGAGCCTACCGTGGACTGTGGAGGATGTTTAGAGGCTAACCTAGAAGCTTGTAGCACTCTCCCACTTCCTGGCAAAATTTGGAAAAAAATATCTCCTCTTCTTCAAGGCCTTCAGAGAGACAAAGGCAAACGACTGACTGTCAGGCTGCCTTTCAAGAGCTAAAGGAGTACCTTGCTAGTCCCCCTCTCCCGACATCGCCGAAAGAAGGCGAGGAGCTATACCTGTACTTGATAGTTTTGGAAGTGATGCTAAACTCAGTTTTGTTCCGACAGCAATCTGACATACAGTAGCCGGTCTACTACGTCAACAAATCTTTAAACAAGCGCCGAGACTGTCTACACACACACTAAAAAGATTGCACTGTGCTCATCTATTCAGCCAAAAAATTACGGCCCTACTTCTAAACATACAAAATAGTTATCCTAACCGATCAACCCATGAAGGGAATCCTATAGAAACCCAACATGTCAGGGTGGCTAGTCAAATGGGCCATCGAATTGGGTAAGTTTGATGTAAAATTCAGACCGAGGTCAGCCATAAAAGGTTAGGCCCTGACGGATTTTATTGTTGAGACCACGACCCCAATCTCAAACACCAATGGTCCCGATGAAGTTAATCACCAACTAGAGGAGGTGTCAAACTGGACACTACACGTAGACGAGTCCTCGGCGCAAGCGAGCAATGGCGTCGAAGTAATCCTAAGGAACCCTAACGGGTTGAAGATAAGGTACTCGTTAAAACTCAGATTCTCATCCACCAACAATATTGTTGAATACGAGGCCCTGCTCTCTGGGTTGAGACTAAAAAAAGAATGTTCAGTAAGGTACGTAACCGTCTATAACGACTCAGAGCTAATCGTGAACCAAGTCCACGGAGACTTCGAAGTGTCAAATCCTTTGCTCTCGAAGTACCTTGATAGAGCATGGAGTATGGCCCAAAAGTTTGACAAGATCAAAATGGTGCACATCCTGAGGGCGGACAATTGGAAGGCCAACCAGTTGGCTAAGGTCGCTACAACCGAAAGCCCAGAGTTATACTCAAGAGATATGCAAGAGGTCCTGTCTTCTCCAAGTGTAGATGAATCCGAACAAGAAGTGCTACAAGTCTCCAACAACGAAAGTTGGATATCGCCCTACTGGAGATATATCACGGACAACACCCTACTAGAGAACTCAGACGATGCAAAATGCATGAAAAGACAATGGGTTGGTACACCATCGTAGACGAGAGGTTGTACCACTGAGGGTACTCCACTCTGTACTTGCGGTGTCTAACGTCGGAGGAAGCTCATTACGTGTTAAACGAGGTGTGTCTCGGTATCTATGGTCACATGTCGGAGGCAAGAACCTTACCTTTATGATAATACTCTAAGGATACTCTTGGCTAATAATGAAGAAAGACGCCATGGATTTTGTAAAGAAGTATGAGAACTGTCAAATCTATGACAACCTGCCCCATCAACTGCCAACAGAATTAAGGACCCTTCAGGCCCCTTGGCTGTTCATGCAATTGGGCCTCGACATACTTGGCCCCATCTCCGTCCCGTCTAGACAAATGATGTTTATCATAGTGGGTATCAACTACTTCGCGAAGTAGGCTGATGCCTCCCCATTGGCTCGGATCACTGAGCAAAATGTCATGGAGTTCGTTTGACAGAATATCATTTGTAGATTTGAAATTCCCAAGGTTATCGTGACAGACAACGAAACCCAATTTAACGGTAAACACTTCACCAAATATTGCACAAGATTGGGCATCCAATTGGTCCACACCTCGATCGCCTATCCACAAGCAAAAGGGTAGGTGGAGATTACCAATGGGCTAAAGACTAAATTGGAAGATACTGGGGGCTCTTGGGTGGACAAGCTACATTCCATGTTGTGATCATATCGAACGACACCAAAGGAACTGACGTGTGAGACATCCTTCAGTCTACGCTACGGAACTGAGGTGGTCATCCTGGTGGAAAACAGACTGCCCAGTCTCCAGGTCGAGGGTTTTGATCTACTAAACAGCTCCCAACAACTCAAAGAGCATCTCGACCTACTCAAAAAAGCACGAGATATGGTTAAGATGCGTACAGCTGCCTATCAGTAGCGAATCATTCGGAACTACAACAAAAAGGTGAAAGCTCGCCAATTCAAAGTAGGAGACCTAATTCTACGGAGTATAGAGACCACGGGTAAGAACGCTGGTAGAAACAATCTCTTTCCGAATTGGGAAGACCCATTCCTCATCTCAATTTTCCTGAGGAATGGTGCACATAAGCTTCACACCCAGAATAGCAACCTAATCCCAAGGACATGGAACATCACCCACCTCAAGAAGTATTACCAGTAATCCCACACCCAGCATAAGTAGGTTCAGCATACATTATCGAGCGTGCTTGTAAAATTGTATCACATTAATGAAATGATTTGTTTACTCGTTCACTTTTTGTTATTTTTTATTAATTATTTGTCTATTCAAATGAATACTTGTATGGCATTGTATAAGTTTGAATGACTTAGATTGCCCTCAAGTTGGGCAAATTCTCATTCACTCGTTACCAATCCTTGGTCCCAAATCAAGTGGTCCACACAGTCCAATTTGAACCTCGATCCCACACCAAGCGGCACACACGTGGTCAAATTCAAATTTCAGTCCTACACCGAGCAGTCCACATGTGGTCATATTTGAACCTCGATCCAGTATCGAGCAGTCCATATGCGATCGAATTTGAACATCGGTTTAACATCGAGCGGCCCATGAATGGTCGAATACCAAAACCTTAGGAAAATTTTCAACATGCGTGCAGCAACTCCCCCAATAGAGATGAGCACTGTCAATCAACGATGGTCGGTGTGTTAGGATCCGATGTGTAAGAATGGCATCTCTTAGGGGTATGAACTCTAGTAATTACATGCGGACGATGACCCTAACTTTGCCAAGATTTGGCAACAACAGCGATGATGCTTAGCTGACAAACAATGATACGTCAAAAATAAGACTAGACAAAGTATACAAATTATGACAATAATTGAAAAAATTTTCATTGATTCATTACAAAGCAAGACTATACAAATGTATCGAAAAAAGAATAGGATTTACAAGCTGAAGAATGATACCCTTAGGCTGGGGGGCACCTTAGAGGACGTGATGAGGACTCCCCCATGTCAGAAAAGTCAGACAAATTGGACAGGCACAAGGCACTCCTATTCCTATGATCGAAGAAGCAGATAGGGTAGTTAGGGTCAACCAGGGAAACAATCCACCGACACAAGAGAATGCCATCCAAAAATCGGGCATTCAGAACTTGGCCCACCTCTTCCAAACCGAATCGGGTCATCAACTCCTCTCCCAACCTAACGTTCCCACTACGGAGGTTTGCAAGATGGTGCTCGACCGCCTACAATGCATCCAAGGACCTTTGCAGTTTCTCCCTGACCTCAGACAATTGAAGTTTAAGACAGAAGACTGATCCCGACACTACTGGGCCTCGAAGATGGCGGAATCCACCCCGCCCTACATCTCCTCGAGCACACTCGAGTCGACACGCGTCCAGTTTAGGAGGTGGACCTCCCCGTCAAGCTAACGAATCCTAAATGATCGTTGGTGCAAACACGTCAGCAAAATCTACACCATCCTTCAAATAGATAAAGCGGAGGAGATTAAGCTAGGCGATCACCAATAAAGTGAAAAGTTCTCCAAAGCTTACCGAGATGTAACGCAGTTCAACAGCCACAGCATTCAGGGGCACCTTGGGTGGACGCCTACTTCGGTCGAGGCCCCCCAGGACTTGGACTCGATTAGGGAGCCTCTGAACCCCTTGTGGTATTAGACACTGGAGTCTTCGGACGAGACACCTCCATGGTCGCCATCGTCTCAACATCGCCCCTCATCTGGGCCTCCAGTAGGTGGACCCCACCGGGACCCTCTCTAACTAATTTACAAGAAGAGCCAGGCACCATCTGCTCAGGCAAAATAGTCACAGCTATAGGGGACCTCCTGCAAGGCCTGGGCCGGTGTGCGAATTGGCCTAATCGGTCCCTCAACCTTAGGCTCACCTGATGCCTCTGCAGGAAGAATAGGGGGCTCTTCGATCATAGCGGCCCTAACACCCTCCTCCGTGGTGCCAGCGACTAAAGAAGGTATGACGGGGGTGGTCCCTTAAACTGTTTGCGTAGGCACCGCATTCGCTCCGCTATTGGCAAGCCCGGGGTAGTGGAAAAAGAGGAGGAATCCGATGATGATGCCATCCGCCGCTAACATGAGCTCTCAGAAAGATCCATGATGTATAAAGTTTTAGGTTTCCTTTTGGGATGGGCATGCAACATAGCTGTCATGTCCACCCTCTCCAGGTGCTGCTCCCACTTGGCCCGCAATCAGACCTCGGCAGTCAACCAGTGATCCCATTCACTGAACGAATCAACATCCACCTGAACGAGCTCCGTCAGCAACCTCGCAAGAGCCTCCTCTGAATCTAAAATCTTTCCAGAAAAGGACAACGGCACGTTGCCACAATTATTAGAAGGGGCCCAAGTGGAGGGAACCTCCAATTAAAAGAACTGATCCTTCCAATTTTTCATGGAGTTTGAAATTTTCCCGCTTATTTTAAAATCCGAGTGAGGGAACTGCGAAATCCAATCTGTGCCTTAGCTGAATCGGAAGATAACCTTTAAGGCCACCGTATCCAGCGACCGATCCTTGTGACAAAGGAAGACGCACAGAGAGCATATATACTACGTGGCATTGGGGTGGAACCGCACGATCGGAATGCCTAAAGCCACCACAATCTGGTACAGCTCCAGTGTGAATGGAACACAAAGGCCACTCCTCAGTAGGACCTCATAAATAGAGATAGAGCTACGTGGGGGGAGTAGGCTCCATCATCCATGCCAAGCATTGCATATGCGATTAACCTCAGGATATCATATTGCGTGTACAGAGTGGCGACGTTGGTCGTAATAAGCACTGACCTAATATCTCTAACACTGAGAGGAGCAATGGAAATAAGGAAGCAAAAACCATAGAGAAAGTCGGCTCGAGAGGAGAAAGAAGAATGAGAAAGAATGATGAAAAGGAAACGTTTATACAAGCCATCATTCGAAATTGGAAATGACGCCTCGAAGAGGCGTGTACATGATGACCTAGACACATGCCAGTACCGTAAGGCGTTGAGCCACGTCAATCGCCCGATATCATTAATGATAACCTGCTACTGTACGGGCGGCAGATACATGCAAGACTGGACAGGCCAAATGTCCGAACGGCAAGACCTCCCAGGCCACTGCACCCCACTTCTCTAGGACAAAGAATTAGCAACGAGCAGATGTGATGAACTCGAAATCAGACTAACAAGTTGATGATCTAGTCTGGCTCTTGGCCTGTCAGATTGATCTGCGATCCAATCCGGCATCTAGCCCATATGACTGGTCAGCAATCCAATCCAACATCCAACCAGTTTGACTGGTTAGCGATTCCATCTCGTGTCCAACCGGATTGACGGATAAGTGATCCAATCCGGCATCCAGCCCATTGACCAGCCTATGCCCTAATTCGATGTCAAGTCGGACTGACAAACCCACAATCCACTCCAGCTTTAGAGTGAACTAGCAGGCGCGTGATCCAGTCCGGCATTAAAAAAAAGAGAAGAGCGACATCCAGAAAATCAAAGAGGCAAGCAGTATGGGCAAAATGCCCAGTGGTTCCATTCATCTCTTTTTACAAATGATAAAGCCTCTAGGGACAGATGTACAACAAAGAGAAAGATAACAAAAGGAGTACATGCAATGACAATTCGGTTGTAAGAATTCTGTTGAACTTAACCGTAACAAACTCCCAGATAAGCGAGTAACAAGAGAAACTCGAGCGAAAGACTGACGGGCACCCAATAGACAACAAAACAAGACTCACAAGAATAGCAATTCTTAAGGAGTCAAAATAGTAGACAACAAATCACGAAGACAGGCCGTCATCCAGAGAAAGACAAGGGAAAAGGAAGGCCTCACCCCGCAATAAGGGGAGATGGGCTCGAGCCTGGGGACCCGATACTCACCCTGCCAGCAACAAGGTGTGGCTCCTAGAGACAACAATTTTCGACAAGTCAGAGCAGCGACCCACTCTAAAGGCATGGCAACAGGAAAGCCTTGCCCCACTAAGGAACAGCGGTAGGTTTGGCTCCGGTACGGACACGAAAAAGGGTAACCAAAGTAGACCTCTTGTGCATCCCAGGATGATGTCTTTGAACATCAGAAATGAGCTCCCTCTAATCCCAGCGGCAGGCAAATAAAGCTTTATGCCGATTTTGAATTCTCGCGCCACTTGACTAATGAAATCGGGGTGTGATGGAAGGCACATCGAGCCCCTCAATTTATAGCACACGAGAGGATCAACAAACCCTTAAATGCAAAGATTCCCATGCTAGCAAATCTGTAGAAAATTATCGGGTGTAGAGAATTACGTCAAAACCAGCAAGGTAGTGAATCAAGAGGTAGCCTAGAGAAAGGACGAAAGAAGAAAACGACAAGCAATGTCCTATCAATGAACATGCCGGGGGTTAAAAATTTAAACCCTCCGACATGGGGGGCTAGTGATGGGGACGAAAAAAATGGGTTGGTCCAACATGAAGGCCTACAAACGGATAGTAGATCCAGAGGATAGTCAGTCCACGACACGTCTCCACTAGCTCAAGGTCCAATCAACATTTTTGTTTACCCCAGCAGCGTCCTAGTCGGCCCGGATAGCCAAAATTGGGCTCAGTCTAATCAGGGCGGCCCACGATCCTCTTTCCGCGCACTAAAATTACTGGCCTTAACCAGCTTGGCACCTTGAATATTGCCTCCGATCGCATTCTCTCTCGAAACAGCAACTCCAACTCAGCGGATCTCTCCAAATGACAACTCTATATCCGCCGTAGCCAATATCGCCTCAAAGAATGAAGAAATCCTCTTGACTGGTCACAATTGTCATAATCAGCATCGACGATCCCTGTGATAACCTGTCAAATTCACGCCGACACCTGTCATCCAGCCTTAGCGCACTAGTAAGGCTGAAGCAACTTAAATATTGTAAATACCCGTTGACTCTCACAAGCAGAAGACACACTGAAAAGCTCACAAAACGACAACTCTCTACCTAAAGAGCCTCCGAAGAAGTCCTTCACTACTCTTGCTCCCTCAATCTCAAAGTCGCTCCCTACCGAGCACAACTCCACATCAAAGCCGCTCTACGCAGAGCGCACCTTCGATCCAGACTCAAAACCCATACCCTTACATCGTCACGTATAACTCTTATCCTTACATCTTTCCATCTCTTTAAGGAAAATTATTGACTTAAACGTCAAAGGATATATTAGAGAACGAGTTCTGTCAATCCTCCAACCTCTTTTTTTTAAGTTGTGATATGCAGGATTTAGGTTATTAGAAACAAATACTGAAATCGCTTTTGTTCGACTCACCGTGGAAGGCCAAATAGTACCCTAGTCGGTTAGCAGTCCAGATTCAAGATGTATCAATACTATTGATATATATTGATCAAATCGATCGGCTAGCTGGTTCTACCCAGGTTTGACCCCAATCTTAAGGCATCCATTCAAAATTTGTAGACCTTATAGAGTCATCCTTTTTTCACTTGATATTATGGTATATTTAATTAAAGCTAATTTTAATCTAAACTCTGATTAAATTTAAAGGAGAATTATTTTTGTTAATTTGGATTAGGTCACGGGGAATTGCTCGTGGCAAAAACTGTAAATCGTAATTGTGTCAAAATTAATAGTAGGTTGATTTGAACTAGCAAAAAACATTGTTATTTTTTGAAATATTTTTGAACAAAAGTTGATA
>JAODPA010057677.1:0-11302 GCA_025585075.1 Nepenthes mirabilis
TGCTCTCTCTCGCTCTCACAGTTCTCCCTCCCTCTTTCTTCGTTCTGCTCTCTCTCTCACTCTCTCTCCCTCTTTCTCCCTTCTTCGTTCTGCCCTGCTTCTAGGTTTTGTTTTCAAATTTTGAACGGCATTGGCAGCCGTTGGATTTGTTTTCAATCCAACGGCTGCTATCTCCTTCTTCAAATTAAAAAAATAATAATATTACCGTGCGCGTGCGAAGCCATTCGCACGCGCACAGTTTCAATTTAAAAAAAATATATATTGAAACGGCGGCCGTTGGATGAAATCCAACGGTCCCCGTTCCGCAGCATTGGCCCTGCACCGCAGCCCTGCGATGCGGGGCCCCTCGATCCAAATTGACAATTGCCGCCTTCTATATGGCCGGCCCGGCGCTCCAGTGGTAACATTGGATACACTTGACTTGACAGCTATCCACATGGGAGGCTTTTGCCCATGATTTATGTTGGGAATCACTCTCGTGTGGATGTCCTTGGGACTTGGACGGAGTACAAATGTGCTAGAAGGAAGGAATTTTGGTCAACAGGGTTGACCGGATTCCGGTCAACTCTTCCGGTCAATATGTTGACCGGCCTTTAGCTGTGAGTCGTTTGAAGGAGCGAGACGGGTTATTTCGACCGGTCAACGGTGTAGTTGACTGGCTAATGTGAAGCAACGGATAACAGAGTTGACATACCGTATTTAGGAGATCTGAATGACTGTTATGCCCAAAAGGTGTACAGTTGACTTACCCTTTTTGGTGGTTGGTAGAAGTCATTCTCGGAACTCCAAAAGCTGATCAGTCTGTAGAAGTAGGCATGCGCCGTTTGCTGCAGGACCAGGCATGCACATGCAGGCAGACCTTGGAAGTTGAGCATCAACCACCAAGCTATGGTGAGGGGCGTGTGTATATGTATGTACCCTTTGCACATAGCGAAAAAAAGAAGTGAGAAGAGGTGCAAGGCAAGAATAAGAAGAAGGAGAAGACACTAGCCAAGTTGAGAGAGAGTGTAACAGAGGAGAGAAAGAAAAAGAAAGAGAGCTGTAGGTGAAATAAGTGTGAGAGCTTTGTTTACTTTGCACCGTTCTTATTTTCGCCTCCTTTAATCTTCTCATACTTAGTAATTCGTTGTAGACTTTGTGTCCCGTGTTTTTTTCATTAATTCAGAAGAGTATTTTACGTAAAATTAGGTATTTGTTTCTCTTCTCTACTCTCTACTTCATAGTGCTCATTGTGCCTTATTAGTTGGCCGTCCATTCTGGCCAACGGAAGATACTATTCTCTCATTCTGATTAGGAGGCTACCCATTGCTTGCCAACAAGTGGTTTCAGAGAGAGGTTGACAACTCCGTCTGAACGGCATCATCATCCTCAAAGAACTTGCCATTTAGTATAAAACAGTTAATTGGGCAGGGCAACTTCATCCTCTAGTAGGAGAGGGTGAAGAACATTTTAACGAGAGAAGGAACAATCAAAGCACTGAGGAAGAAGGAAAATAAGCCGAAAAGACTATCAAAGGAGGACTGGTAAGATAAATAAGATCTTGCCAATTTCACTACTAAATTGTGTCTGACGGACAACACATTTCAGGAGGTCCTTGGCTTGATTGATCCGGCGAAGGTATGGGAGAAGCTTGAAAGTCAATATAAGTCCAAATCCTTGACAATCAAGTTTCATATTAAGAAAAAGTTTTATGGCCAGTGGTTGTCAGAAGGTGGCAATTTTGAGAAGCATTTGGACGACTTTAATCGGATTGTAACTCAGATGTTCGCCCTTGATGAGGTAATCAAGGAGGAGGATAAGACATTGGTGTTGCTGGCTTCTCTAGCAGCTTCTTATGATCATATTGTCGCCACGTTGCTATTTGGAAAAGATACTCTCAAATTGGATGATGTTATCACCTCCCTACTCATGAATGAGTCAAGACGGTCACAAGGGGTTTCAACGTCCTCTCATAGTGAAGTACTTGTGGCTGAGTCAAGGGGACAAAGTAAAGGTCAAAACCAGAAGCCTGGAGAGAAGGGATGGAGTAAATCTCACTCAAGGTATTAAGGAACATCCCAAGTTGTCGGTAAGGGTGACGTTGTGCTGATTACCAATAATGGAACGAAGCTGATATTAAAGGACGTTTGACACATTCCTTACATCAGGCTTAATATCATCTCAGCAAGTCGGCTGGATGATGAAGGTTATTGTTGTACCTTCTGTGAAGGTGAGTGAAACTTGCCAGAGGCTCTTTGGTGGTGGCAAGAGAAAAAAGGTGCTTCGGCCTGTACATCATGAAGGCGTTCGCAACGGCTGGAGATATAAATGCTGCTACAAGCAAGGAAATTGAAGACTTGTGGTATAGGAGGTTGGGCCACGAGAGTGAACGCGGATTGAATCATCTGGTCAGGAAGTGCCTTATTGTCGGAGTAAAGGAGGACAGATTAAGGACGTGTCCTCACTGCTTGGCCGGCAAACAGAGGAGAGTCTTGTTTCATAGAGATTTATCTGCTCCAAAGGCAGAACTATTTGAACTCATCCACACAGATGTGTGTGGACCATTTAAAGAAAAGTCATTCATTGGAGCTCAATATTTTATTTCTTTCATTGATGACTGTTACAGAAAATTATGGGTCTATCCGTTGAAGTCCAAGGACTAGGTCCTTGGTGTATTTGAGCAATTTCATACTTTTGTGGAGCGTCAGACGGGGAAGAAACTGAAGGCCGTTTGGAGTGACAACGGCGGTGAATACTTGGGACCTTTTGATTCTTATTGCCGGTCACGTGGTATTAGGCATCAGAAAACTCCTCCAAAGACGCCACAGTTGAATAGAGTGGTTGAGCGGATGAACTGCACACTTCTAAAAAGAGTACGGTATATGCTCTCGAAAGCTATGCTCCCCGGACACTTCTGAGTCGAAGTATTGAAGACGGCGGCCTACATTATAAATAGGTCGCCTAGTAAACCTTGAAGGGTAAAGTGCCGGAGAAGATATGGTCAAATAAGGAACCATCTTATGATTACCTACGGGTGTTTGGATGTAAAGTCTTTGTCCATATTCCAAGAAATGAAAGGCCACAGTTGGAGCCAAAGACGATACAGTGCGTCTTTCTGGGCTGCAGGGAAGATGAGCTGGGCTACCGATTCTATGATCCAGCTACTAGAAGGCTCGTTTGGTCAAGAGACATAACCTTCGCTAAAAATGAGACGATTGAAGACATTGGTAGGAAGGCCAAGTGTGATAGTGAGTGGACAGACAAAGTAAGTGTCGAAATTATCTGTCCGGTACCTCTGAAAGATAAGGACAATGGTCCTGAGGCAGTCGAAAAAATAACAACTCCTGAAGGTCAGAATGAAGTCATTTCTTAACCGGCCGAGGATCTGCCTATTATACGATCTTTATGAAATAGACGGCCATCTGTTCGTCTATCGTCCAGTGAGTATGTTATGCTCACTGATATCGGAGAGCCTAAAACTTATGCAGAGGCTATGGATGATGAGAACAAGGAGAAGTGGCTGGAAAACATGAAGGAGGAGATGTGTTCTCTTCATGTAAATCACACATTCGACTTAGTCAAGCTTCATAAGGGGAAGAGAGCCTTAAAGAACATGTGAGTCTTTCGATTAAAGACTCCCAAAAACACCATGCAGCCGAGATATAAGGCGAGGCTAGTGGTGAAAGGATTTAGTTAACGAAAGGGAGTTGATTTTGATGAGTCTTTACTCTGGTGGTGAAGATGTCTTCCATAAGGGTAGTGCTGGGATTAGTAGCCGCCCAGAACCTGGAAGTAGAACAGATGGACGTCCGGTCAGCTTTTGTTTATGGAGAATTGGAAGAAGAAATTTATATGGAGCAACCGGAAGGGTTCAAGGCTAAAGGAAAGGAGCAACTGGTATGTCATTTGAGAAAAAGTTTGTATGGTCTGAAGTAAGCTCCGAGACAGTGGTACAAGAAGTTCGAGTCGGTTAAGGCCCATCAAGGATACCGGCGGACTACTCGTGATCACTGCGTATTTGAACAGAGGTTTCCTGATGATGATTTTGTTATCATTCTCCTATATGTGGATGACATATTGATCATTGGACGTAACGGTGCTTGGTTAAAGGAGCTGAAAGAGCAACTTGGGCGGTCATTTGCTCTGAAGGACCTTGGATCAGCGAAGCAAATTTTGGAAATCAGAATTATATGTGATCGAAAGGCAAGGAAATTGTGAATATCGCAAGAAAGTTATATTGAGAAGGTGCTCCAACGATTCAATATGGACAAGTCAAAGCTTGTGAGCACACCATTGGCGAACCACCATAAGTTAAGCACTCGCCAATGTCTATCCTCAGATGACGAGAAGAAATACATGAGAGGTATGCTGTACTTCTCAGCTGTGGGAAGCCTGATGTATGCCTCGGTGTGCACTAGACTGAATATAGCTTATGCTGTTGGGACAGTTAGTCGATTTTTGTCCAATCCGCGGAAGAAGCACTGGTTTGCAGTGAAGTGGATTCTGAGGTACATCCGAGAAACTTCCAAGAGGTGCCTGTGTCTTGGAAGCGATAAGCCCCAACTAGTGGGCTACTCTGATGCTGATATGGCCGGCGACATAAACTCGCGCAAGTCTACTTTAGGTTACTTGGTGAAATTGGCGGGAGGTGCAATCTCTTGGCAGTCCAAGTTGCAGAAGTGCATGGCCCCATCCACTACTGAAGTAGAGTATATCGCAGTTATGGAGGCCTGCAATGAAATATTATGGATGAAGGAGTTCGTTCAAGAGTTGGGCATTGAACAGGAGAGATATGTGATACTCTGTGATAGCCAGAGTGCCATTCATCTATACAAAACTCATCATTTCATTTCAGATCAAAGCACATTGATGTGCGATATCACTAGGTTAGAGATATACTTGAGGATGGTCTACTGTCACTGGACAAGGTCAGCACTGAAGAGAACGGGGTAGACATGATGACCAAGATTCTATCGAGAGGAAAGAATGAGGCATGCTGCGGCTGGCCGGGATGATGGACTTAACTTCCTCATGGTCGTGAGGGGAAGTTTGTTGGGGATCACTCCCGTGTGGAAGTCCTTGGGACTTGGTCGGAGCACAAATGTGCTAAAAGGAAGGAATTTCGGTCAATAGGGTTGACTGGATTCCGGTCAACTCTTCTGATTAATATGTTGACCGGCCTTTAGTTGTGAGTTGTTTGAAGGAGCGGGACGGACTACTTCTACTGCTCAACAGTGTGGTTAACCGACTAATGTGAAGCGATGGATAACAGAGTTGACATGCCGTATTTGGGAAATCTGAACGGCTGTCATGCCCAAAAGGTGTACAGTTGACCTACCCTTTTTGGTGGTTGGTAAAAGTTATTCTCGAGACTCCAAAGGCTGATATGTTTATTGGAGTAGGCATGCGCCGCCTGTTGTAGGACCAGGTGTGCGCATGTAAGTAGACCTTGAAAGTTGAGCACTAATCACGAAGCTATGGTGAGGGGCGTGTGTATATGTATGTACACTTTGCATATAACGAAAAAAAAGAAGTGAGAAGAGGTGCAAGGCAAGAACAAGAAGAAGGAGAAGATACTAGCCAAGTTGAGAGAGAGTGTAACAGAGGAGAAAAAGAAAATGAAAGAGAGCTGTGAGTGAAATAAGTATGAGAGCTTTGTTTACTTTGCACCATTCTTATTTTCGTCTCCTTTAATCTTCTCATACTTAGTAATTCGTTGTGGACTTTATGTCCCATGGTTTTTCCCTTAATTCAGAAAGATTTTTTTATGTAAAATTGGGTGTTCATTTCTCTTCTCCACTCTCTGCTTCACAGTACTTATTGTGCCTTATTAGTTGGCCGTCCATTCCGGCCAACAGAAGAAACTATTCTCTCATTCTGATCAGGAAGCTACCCATTGCCCGCCAACAATTTGGAGCTTCAATTTGGCTCTTCCACTTACTCTAATCATGAGGCCATGCTCTACAAGCTCTGCCAAAACTCCAATGCTGCCTCTTACATGGCTGAGTTCGTAGCCCTTTCCACCCGTACTACTAGTCTCACCACCGTTAACCATGTGAACTGCTTTATCTCTGGATTAAGAGATGACATTCGACGAGAGCTATTACTATTGAAGTTGCAATCATTACCCGAAGCTATTGAAATGGCCAAGCTAGTGGAAGAGAAATTGGAAGCAGACCGAACTCAATTTCATCGTCCACCACACCCCAAACCACCAACACACAATACTGGAACCACTACACGGCCTCCTTCATCACCAAGTACAGCCCCTAATTTACCCATCAAAAGGTTCACTCCAGCGGAAATTGAGGTTCGCCATGAGCGGGGATTGTGTTTCGATTGTGACGAGCGCTTTACCCTAGGTCACTGCTGCTAGCCCCCTCAGTTCCTTTGTATGATCGCAGAGGAGGAGGACCCCTCACAGATTGATCTACAGACGATCGAAGAAGCTTCCTTCGATCTTGAATATTAGACCACGGACTCTTCTGTAGCAGAGCCTCAACCCTCAAAGAACGAGCTTACCCCCACTATCTCCCTTCATACTTTGGAAGGCCGCTTTATTCCTTCAACACTACGATTGTAAGGCCAAATCTCAGGATGTCCAATCGTCATACTAGTCCATAGTGGTTCTACCCACAATTTCCTCCAAACCAAGATTGCTAAAAGTATGGGGTTGACAATTCAGCTGTCCCAGCATCTCTATGTGACGGTGGGAAATGGTGATTCCTTTCACTGTGAAGGAGTATGCTCCAACACTTCGGTTAATTTGGATCAATCTCAGTTCCATGTGGACCTTTATTTACTGCCCATCTATGGGGCAGATGTGGTATTTGGGGTGTAATGGCTTGCTACAATCGGCCTGGTATTGTTCGACTATAAGGCCTTATGAATAAGTTTCGACCACACTAGTACTAAGGTCACCCTAGGTGGTCTACAAGCTGCTTCCATTGCTACTATGACAGTGGGCAAGTTGTGGTGCAGTGCCCTGACCAACTCAGCTGCCACCTACTTCCAATTAACAATTACAACAGTGCCAAAATTTCTAATGAGCCACAGTGCCGCTTTCCCACCCTTGCCCCATTTACCCTCAAATGTTACCCCCACTATACTGGCCACTCTCAACTACCTCCTCTCCACCTTTATAAACGTATTCTTCCTACCCACGGCCTGCCCCCTTCTTGTCCTACTGACCACCGTATTCCCTTAAAGCCTGATACCGAACCAGTCAATGTGAAATCCTACCGATACCCACACTTTCAAAAGGCAGAAATGGAGTGTATGATCCACGAAATGCTTCAAGAAGGCATCATTCGGCCCAGTACTAGCCCATTCTCTTTGCCAGTTTTACTCATCGAGAAGGTTGACAGAAGCTGGCGATTTTGTGTCAATTATCGAACTCTAAATGTTATCATGGTGAAGGATCGATTCCCAATTCCACAGTGGATGAATTGTTAGATGAATTATTCGGTGCTTGAGTGTTTTCCAAGCTTGATTTAAGGGCTGGATACCACCAACTGCGCACGCTTATATATATAAATTGGCGCTTGAGCATCAATTGAGTGCTCCTCGGACGTCAAAGCACCTGAGAGGCCACGCTCAAGCACTCATCGAGCGAGCAGTTCTACTAAACGCACCCCAGGCGTACTCGAGCGTGCCTCGGGTATAGCTATTTTGCCAAACACGCCTTGAGCGCGCCTTGGGTGCCACTCAGGCACCAGGCCTTCTGACTCCTCTTTTACTTCTAATACTAATTTTCGCATACACTTAAACCTAATCTTAATTATATTGTCTTAATTATCTTCTATTTACTATATTTTGAAATCTAAAACCTCATATTTTCTAAGAACGATCTGTATCCAGAGTGTTATTAGTTGTGGATAATTGAGAGTTGTGCTTGCAGTAGCCTTCAAAATAAAGATACAGCCATTGCAAGTTTCAATAATGCCTTTTGGGTTTGTGGTTTCATCAATTTTTTTTTAGATTTTATGGATTGGATCTTCTGACTATATTTAGGTCAATTTTTTGTGAGAGCCTCATCGATGAATTCAAGGAATTATGGGTGAATATAAACTTTGTTTAAGAATTGTATTATGGATTGTGAAAGGCAATTAGCCATATACTTATTTGAGAAAAGAATGTGAGTTTGGTTGGAGGAATTGTTATGTTAGGCATGTGGCTTCTTCGATAGCATAATTGTGGATCTGTAGAGCATTGAAGTGGTGGTTAATTTGGAAAAGATTGATTGATGTTACGAAGGTGTGCAGTTTTTTTTGGGTCTAGCTGAATCTGATAAGTTATTCATTAAGTATTTCTTGAGAATTGCAGTATCTGTAGGACGTTTGACTTGGAAGCGATCAGTATGTATCAAAATGAGATATGCAAGGATAACTTTCAAGGAATAAAGAGTAAATTATCGACCATGTCATTTGAGTTGATCTCTGATAGATCAAGTGAATTGTAATTAAATGTGATACTTTTGAGAAAGATTTAGGATTATATCTCCCTACATTGTGTATAAGTGATTTTCTTTGGGTTAAGTCGGTGGGAAGTCTATGATAAGAATATCTTCAAACTATTAGTCAGTGGCCAGGATCTTCGCTTTGAGAGTTTATAAGTGTTGCTTATGTGGAGAGAGTTATTGTCTAATTGATTCTAAATGTCTGAGAAGTTCTTTTGCAAAGAGGAGATGGTCATATGGTTGTGCAAGAAGGTAATTCTGCTTAAGGACTATGAAGGTGAATCTCTGTGTCTTTTAAGGAAAGCGAATATTATTACCGATAAATTGATGTCAGGAGTTTTTAAATTTGGTATGTCTTTGATACTTCATAGGAGATGTTGAAGGGTGAGCGGTGAGCATATTCTAATATTTGAGAAAATGGAGTGCTTTACTTTTGATTTTTTGGAGAAGAGTGGTATTTGAAATATTGAGGTTTTGAAATTATGAGATAGGAAGCTCTTGTTATTTTGTTTTGGGATTGTTAGGACGACAAGAATTTTAAGTGTTATTTGGATAATTGTGAATTGGCTGATGAGGACGGCCCATTTATCATAAATTATAATGATATATTCGGATTGAATAAGTTAGATCATTGGTATGCTGACGAGATGATAAATTTGCTAAGTATTCGAGTTTTGAGGCGTTAGTGGTGAGCTGAGACTGTACTGAAATTTTTTGAGTGATTTCTTCAATTGTATTTTCTAAGTTAATTGTAATCTGAGAATTATGACCTTTATCTTAGTTATATCGATCTCTTTGGAGTTTTTCTTAGGTGTATGGTTGCTATGTAACTTAGGTATCCGATATGAATCAATGGATAAGAATTGTAAGAGAATTTTTAGTGCGTAAATAAACAGTTAATCAGAGTACCACAGTAGAAGTATGTGGGCTCATATATTTTAAAACTCAATTGAGGTTCCACGTGAACGATTTTTTTCGAGACTTAGGTTGAATTGAAGTAGAAATTTATTAGTTCATTTGAGATTTTGTAGTAAGTCGAGAGATGGTCAGTAAATTGGCTTGCCTTCAAATTTGGTGGCTTATCTTGATGTCCTCCTATGTATCGATGATTGAGAAAGTATGTGCGAAAGATAAGCCATTATAGAGGATCAAGATAATTCTATTTAGATATGGTTCTCGGGAGAAATTATTTAATCAAGGAAGTAAATTAGGAACGCCAAGAAGAGATCTAAAAGGATTATCCCTGATTGTTAAATTTTAAGATTCATCAAATTTTGAGGACAAACTTTTTATAAGGATGAGAGGACTGTAAGGTTCATTTTTTTTATTTATAATAATTATGGTTAAATAAGATGATATAATCAGATTAATGTCATTGAATGTGAAAAAGTGTGGAGAAAGTCGGTCTTGAGTAGATTTCAGGCTATGCTCGAGGCGCTCCTAAAGTGCACTAGGGGCAAAATTTCTAGTGGCCTCACTCCTGAGGCATGCTCAAGCGCAGGAACTAGTGGCACCGCGTCTGAGGGGCACTCGAGGGGTGTCCGACTAGCACTCGAGTGCCAATCCGAGTATTTAACCCCCGCGCTTAGTTTTGTTCGGGGCATTTTCATAGATGGAGAGAAAGTGGAAAGAGAGGAGAGAGAGGGAGTGTGCCAATGATGGGAGAGAAGAGGAGATCGAGGCTTTCGGGTCCATTTTCGCCATGGAGCTAGTTGAGAAATTTGTAGGTTGGATTGAGGCAAGTACACTCCTATACTTTTCTTTCTCTTTTCGCTCATTTCTTATCATTTCTTCTAGGTATTCTTGTTTAAATGCCTATCTAATCATGTATTAAATGTGCATATATGTCAATTTACTTTCCGATTTTGAGGTATATGTATGAAAAACGTGTATACATGTCGATTTCACGTCCGATTTTGAGGTTTAAGCGAAATATTGTGTTTAATTGGAAATTCTAACCCTATGCATGCCATGATTTTGAGTATTATAATGTTTTACCACTTGTATTTCATATATGATATTTTGCATGTTCGGGTGATTATGTTAGATCCTTTAAATGTGCGAATTTCTTTCCTAAACTGTCATGTATGTTAAGTATATGAACCGATATTATGAAAATTGCTTGTCTTGTATATTTTTTTATGGAAATTCTTAATATTGCTTGGAACCTCGAACCCTAAAATTAAAATTAGTTTATGAAAATTGAAGGATTAAGTTTATATTATACACATGAAGTGGAAAGTGCATGGGATTTAACGTCTATTGTATAAAAATGATAATGTTTCTGTTTTGAACAACGAGTAAAAGTTTTCTAAGTTTCATGTCAATTTATACATGCATTTAAAGTTATGTGAACATCATATAATAAGAAACAAATACATATATATTGAAAAGAATTATGAAAAAATTTTACAATTATGTTAAGGAATTATAAACTGTTCTCTAAAATAGTGAGAACCAAGAATGTAAGAAGTCAAGCGCAGAATTTTCTAATCAGTTAAGAAACTGGAATGAGAAATATTCGACAGATAGTAAATTTTGGTATGTCTTAGTATATTATAGTGAAAAATTATTGTCTGCTAATGACCACTCTGCAGTTGAAGTTCCATTTATAAAGTTTTATATAAATGGTCCACCTCTAGGTCTTGAATAGGAGGAGAATGCATTTGATTGTGTAGGAGCAAATACAATTCATATTTTGATCAACCGTTCCTTTAACTAGTAAGACCTATTGACTCTGGTCCCAAAAAAAAATAAGTTTTGAACACGATTTGATGAGTAAGATAATGAAAGAATAAGACAAAGAGTTTTAAATATATTATGAAAATATTTTCTGATCATATTTTATAATTATTCATTTATCCC
>JAODPA010057678.1:0-34800 GCA_025585075.1 Nepenthes mirabilis
GGATTCAGGAACTAAAAGTAGAGAGGAAGAATGAGAGGAGAGAGAGAGGGGCCGGCGGGTAGACAGGGAAGGACGGAAAATGAGGTCCCCAGTCCGATTCTGAGTTCGAGCTAGTTGGAGAAGTGATAGATCGTATCGAGGTAAGGGCACTCATACCCGCTTTGTTCTCTCTTATTTGTATTATCTCGGGTATTTTCATTCCAGTACCCACCTAAAATAAGTATATCACGGAACCCATGATCCTTATATGAATTGCTTGTCGTTTAATGTTTGATTTTCCTCTCATTTCGCGTGGTCCAGCTGTGATGAAACCCTAGACTCGCGCCTGACTTCCGTTACCCATTTATTTTTAGTTTCAAGCTTAATTTGGTCCCAGATAACGAAAACTCATACCTTGAATAGGGTTATTTACCGATTGGGTGTCCAATTTTTCATATTTTTGCTCCGTTTTGCATAATCGGACCCCTAAACCCACGAAATCACTGTTCAACCAAGGCATTTATATAATTTTACATAATTTTTTCTTTGATTAATTGTTAATTAAGTTGTGTATTTTGCATGTAATTAATTGTATGTTCCGAAAAATATGATTGTTAATCAATTGTGAAGGAAATGTCGCCTGGAAGCCTTAAAAGTCATGTTTGGGCTCACGGTGGTAAGGGTTTCTATTTTTTTCATACTTTACGTTGTATATGTATATAATTTAAGTCATGTGAAAACTTAAATTCAAAAGAAATATGAAAATTTACAAGTATACGAAGGGAATGCCACAATTTGATGCATGTAAGATTCGTTCTCCCAGAGTGAAAATTATGTGAAAGAAGTTTGGTGAACCTTACCTCAAACAATAAGAAATCATGAAATCAAGACCACAGATTTATTTTTCGGTGGGTAATATTTCGTGGCAGGCCATTGATATTACAATAAAAATTTAAGGAATATCCTGACCGTGTATTGTAGTGAGTGATATTCATTGGCATGCCTTAGGATATTATTATGGAAGCACGAGGACTGCCTCTGAACCACGGGAGGATATGGTGGCATTTTATTTACCCTGTATACCGAGTGATAGGTATACCAGTCACCACATGGTATTTATTATTGGCCCTGTGTACCGGGTAATAAGTATGCCATCCACTACGGGACATTAAGTACGTAGGTAGGCCTTAAATCATGTGGAGTATCATGATCCTTTTCTTGTTCTCCCGTACCTTTAGCTAATAAGGCTTACTAGCTCTAATCCTCAAAGATAAACATTGTAATGGAATGGGTCCTATCCTTTAAGACCCCCTATTAGTGACATACACACACTAATAACCCATTAGTTTAAACATAAGAATTTGTAGAAAATTTAGCAGAGTTTTCTCTATAATTAGATGAATACCAAAAATATAACCTGTGTAAAATAAACTTGTACAAGCATACAACTATTGAAATATCACAATTCACCTTACAATATAAACACAAGACCACAATTACCATATCATCCATAACTCCAACATAGTACTCCTAATTACCGTATTGGATGTAAAGAGATGCCATCTAGGACCATAGCAAAATAAATCTCTAATAAACAATAATGTGGAAGTAATTATCACCACAAGTCAACCTGCAGAAGCATAAAGCATACATCCATCATAAAACATCATATGCCATGACTGTAAGTACATAAAATTTTATTCCCAAAATTCATATTTTACATTCACTATTATCAGGCTCCCAAAAGATACTTCAAAAAGCTTCAGATCTTCTCAAAGTTTCTTTAGCTAAACCCCTCTTTTCTCTTTCTCATCAGGTAGTAGCTATACAGTCTTATCTGGAGGGAGAAAAATAGAAGAGCGAGTCAAAGCTCAGCAAGGTACCATAAATCATGCATTGCATAAAAAAAACATAATTACAATAAGAGTGAAGGCTATAAAAATCACCGTAGAACAGAAATGTACATGGAAACATGAAGGTTGCATAGTGCAAATGAAAAAGTGTGTCGGAAATCCTTGAATCAATATCAGACTTCGTTTGTTCATCAAAATTTCATTTTACTATTAGAAGGACCCAGACTAGTAGACCGTACTAGTCGAGGAGGCGAATAATCGAGGATAGATTGTATTCCACACACGATCAAGGCCAGTAATAGTACACTAACTTTCCTCCTGGCAGGATAATTTACAGTAATATCGCCCGTAGGCCAATAATCTATCCTCCAGAGTTAACACCCCGAGGAAGGACAGACCAGGTATCACTCCGTGGATGGAGTTATCCCCAATTACCACCGTGACATTATAGGGTATGTCGGAGAACCTGACCTGATTGTACAACAGTTCTAAGTCTGATTTCTTACTGTTTCAACGAAACTAAAAATAGTCTTGTTCTTATTTCTTAATTCCTAGCTCATCACGCCACATGGGCCAGTCAAACTTATACAGTTAATCCTTCAGGTCACTTTAGAAATTCTCACTAAATTTAACAGTACAGTTTCATATAAAATTGTTAGACAAAATTCATTTCATGAGTAGTAACAATTTTACAAAACAACATTTACATTTCAAAATTTAAGATTTCCAACTACCAATTTCCAAATTTTCGTGGTAGGGTTTGAAGAGGACCGTCCGGACATACATCGAACACAAAACATGAACCAAACATCAAAATCGAAGCCACATTTCATAATAACCATGAATAAACTTCAATTTTAACAGTAATTTATCAAAAACATGCAATATTTGTAATAAATCATGAGAGGCGAGGGTTAGAGCATAAATGACAAAAATGGAGATATTTGAAACGGTAAAAATGGAAAACAAAAGTCTAGGTACACTTGTCTTAGCCTAAACTACCATTATTTTTACCCTGATCAGATCGATAGCAGTGGAAAAACCCTTTCCCCTCTCTTCTCCTTTCTTCTCCCTTCACGCTTTCTGCCGTCGTGGCCCCTTCTCTCTCCTCCTTCCCTGATTCTAAACTTTTTTTCTCTCAAAATTTCAAACTCAGTATTTATAGGTTCAGTTCCCCAGTTTATAGAGGATTCTAGATCTATCTGGAGCTCATCCATACCGGTCAAATGACCTTTCCAACATTTTTACCTATTTTTATCACGGTATTTTGGTTACAGGGCATACTGATCATCTTGCTGCACTGGAATTTCATCCATACCGGCCATTTATTCATACTGATAATTTTACCATGTTTATCAATTTGCTTCATTCCGGAAAAATGCACCGAACGGGGCAAATTGTGCCATATCGGGCAAATTGTGCATCTCGACAATTATCATGCATACCGGTCACCTTGTTCATTCAAGTAAATTCACCAAAACCTGTAATTTCACCCATCCCGGTATATTCATGTAAACCGGTCATTTTACTCATCCGTCACTTTACTCTCATCCATTCCGGTATCACCATCTCGGAAATTTTGCTACATCCATATAGGTCACTTTCGCTGTTTATTCATGCCGGTGATTTTACTCCATTTCATCACTTTGCTTCTTTCTAGCAAAATACACCATACCGCCCGAAATGAATTTTTCCTTCCATGGTACCATTCTGGCAATTTGCTTCATATCGTGCAAAATAGTCCAAACCGGTAAACTGCACCATCTTGGCATTTTGCACCAAACTGGCCAATGAACCATTATGCCTAAAATACCCATTTCGGGCATTTCTCCTTACGAGCATACTGGTTATATCCCATACCGGCCCTCTCACAGGCATACCGCTTGCTTCTCATTAGTGCAAACCGGCATATTGCCATCCTAACATTTGTACTAAATCGCCTAAAATACTCATACTTTTCAAAATACCCATTCTGGTTGTTTCTCTCATAATGTACCGATCACACAATCCGATAAGTTTGTCTGTTCTTTTAGATTTATACAAACCGGTAATTTTAGCATGCATTCATACTAGTCATTTTCCTTACAATGTATATCGGTCATAACGGTATTTTGCTCCAAACTGGACAATTTGTGCATCCCGACAATTCCTCAAATGAATTTTCAGTCATTAAATTCATATCGGTAATTTTATCCATTCTACCCACAATACCCATCCCAAGCATTTCAGCCATACTAGGCAAATTGCATTATACTGGCCTTCTTCTCCTCAATATTTTATACCGGCAATTTTGGATAACTCGCACATGCTGGGCAATTTATGTATTTCGGTCAAATCATCTATACTGGCAATTATCTCTCAAAATTCTTACCGGTTCTTTTCCCATTCCGGCTTTTAATGTAAACCGGCCACTTTTGCCATACCGGGTAAAATGGTACAATGACCGGTCAACGTGTTGACTAGGCATTTTTGCCCCTCTTGTGCAAACCAGCTATTTGTGCTTTAAGGTATACAGGGTAAAATCTCATTCAACCGGTCAACACATCTTGACCGGACATTTCCTCGTTTCAACCAATCATCAATTTTCATCCATCCATTTTTCACAAGTCCTCGGATATTATTTCTTTTGTCCTCCGCCCTTAATATTGTTAGCCATCCTCGGTGAAACTACAATATACCTCCCAATTATCATATTTTAGAAATTCAAAACCTCATACCCTAAACTTAATTATATTAACTTAATGATTAGAATTTATTATATTTTAGAAATTAGGTCGTTACAGGGTCATTAGAATCTCCCCAACTTATAGAAATTTCGTCCTCAAAATTTTAATGAATTTCAAGTTTCCTTAATCGAAGAAAACCTTTCTAACATTCCCAAGTTATTTCTTCAGTTAAATGATTATCCTAAAAAACCTCAAACATCCAAATTGCCTTGATCTTTAGTACCTAAATCGTTATATACTATCTAAATTCATCAAATCCAAAGGCAAACCTAATTCATTAACTATATTTTTGACTTAGTTATAAACCTTAAACGTCCAATATTAACTATCGATCTTAGCATTCACATTCCTCGAAAGATGTCAAGATCCACCTATTATAACCCTCAACTCTTAGATTCGCAAGACATTAATCACTTCCAAAAGCATTATCCATAGATTCTCAAGGTAATGACCTCATCGTAAAATTTCAATTACGGATGAAGCAATTTCAAACTATAGACTCCTCCCCCACTTTGCTCGAGAGTAGTTACTTATTGATACAGAAATAAAAAATTTTCATAAAGACAATGTCGATTCCATCTTATCTCAAAATCACCCATTCCTCTTATCCACCAAATTGACCAAATTAACCGAATTTTTCCTTCTCTCAACAATTACACAGTGGTTCTAAATCCACAAAATTCATAAAAAAACACATAGATCAATTATAAAATAATCACGATTTCTCAAGAGGGTTTGACATATTATGCAAATCATGGGGAATGAAAAAGTGTAAACTCCCAATATCAATCATGTTCCATAAAAAAAAATAAATAAATACCTCCATCCGCCTTTGGGGGTGTCTCAAGATCCTACACTGTCATTGCAAAAGCTTTAGCCGCAATAGTTGGCTTCGTTGTTTCTGACCTTTTCGGTCGTGGACAATCTTTTACCCGGTGACCTAACTGTCCACATCTAAAATAAGCTCCTATCACAGGGTAACAAGGATACCCCGCATGTTTTTTCCCACATAGATCACAATTAGCCCCCAATGTCCTAGAACCGGTTACTAACTAAATTTCGGTAATACTACTTCCCATATCGGCTGTCTTCACCCTCTTGGATGGCCCCGAGGGCCCTACATTAGCTCCTTCACTAAAACTTATCCGACTAACCGCCCTCTTAACAAAGAACCTTTGAGTTTCCAACTCTCTCTCTAAAAAAATCAACGCCCTGTCCAAAATTTTCACATAAGTCTTTTGTTTCAGGGTTACCAATTGTCTACTAATATTATCTCTTAGTCCTTGCTGAAATTTCTTGGCCTTCCTTACTTCATATTCAGCAATGTACAGGGCATATTGTGATAGTTCGGTAAACTTTACATCATATTCTGCCACCATACGATTTCCCTGCGTAAGTTGCATGAATTCTTCCTCTTTTTGATCCTAAAGACTGGAGGAAAAATATTTCTCCATAAAAACTTCTTCAAACATATTCCAGGTAACCCCTTCCCCAGGGACACCCAAAGCTCTCTTTTTCATAACCCACCAACTATTAGCCTCTCCTTCTAACTTATAGACCGTGAAAGTAACTTTCTCCCAATCCGAACACTAAATCACCGTAAAGATCTTCTTTATCCTCCTAAGCCAAATATCAGCTTTTATCAGATTTGGCTCTCCTAAAAATTCTGGTGCTCTTTCTACTGTAAACTTTTCATATGCCATTGGCCTGGGATTTACTGGGGCCGAATTTGGAGCAAGAATCGGAACCATCTGACATTGCTTCTATAATATTATCCATTTGCCCCAATAAATTCAAATATTCAGCCTCACAATCTGGGAGGTTGCTAGCACCTCCACGATTATTTCTTCTACCCCTTCCACTCACCATTTAATATTCTACAACCAGAAACATCATAATATTAATAATTCTCAAGAAATCAGATTAAATGAAGGGGTTAAAATAAGTTAAGGTACTTCGAACGGAACTTCAAAGGCCATCCCTTACGCAATTTATCTAAACCTAGTTATTCTTATTTTACCTTGGTCATAGAACAAAGTAACCTAAACCTAGAACCCAAGTCAATCATCCAAGGCCTGAAATTGATGTCAATCAACTTAATCACTAAGTCCTTGCTCACTTTAATCCCAACTTATGCAATTCAAAATACCTAGGACTATCTAACCTAACTTAATCACCCTAAGCCCTTATCAACTTATTTGATCAATCTTAATCAATCCTAAACTTTCGTATACGATTCAGATTAATCCTAAAATATCTCTTTTCTCTGATACCATTTATAACGGAATGAGTCCTATCCTTTAAGACCCCCCGTTAATGATATATACACACTAATGACCCAATAGTTTAAACATAAGAATCTGCAAAAAATTTTGTAGAGTTTTCTCTGTAATTGAACGAATACCAAAAATATAACCTGTATAAAAGAAACTTGTACGAGTACATAACTATTTAAATATCACAATTCACCCTACAACAAATACATAGGACCACAATTGTCATATCATCCATGGCTCCGACATAGTCTCCTATTTGTAGATAATTTAAATATGATAAAAATTAATTAAATATTATAAAATTTTGAAAGAAATCGAATCGGTCGGTTGACGCCTAAGATGCACTGGTTAGATATTAAGAGAAAAAGAAAAATAGACATATAATGCTAATATTATTAATAATATATTAAATGGGGAGAATGGGTGTTGCATGCGGAGAAGGAAGGAGAGGAAAGAGAAGAGGAGGAGAGGAGAGAGAGAAGGCAGCATGATGCGGGTGAAGTTGGCACAACGTGGGCAAAGGCAAAGATGCAAGGAGAGAGAGAGGCGACGACAGCGCGCTCAATGAGTAGAGAGAGAGCTCATTGGGGAAGGTCGGCGGCTGCAAAAGAGGAGGTAGAAGTGGTGGCGGCTCGCAAGCAATGCAGCGCAACATGGTAGGAGAGAGAATGCTCATGGGTAGAGAGAGAAAAGACATGACAAGAGAGATAAACATGTGATTCTAGTGTTTCGGAGTATTCTTTCTTCCGATTTGTGAAGTATAAGATTAAGGCAATTATCCTCTAATCTTATCATTGGTTTGATTTAATTTCTGATACGTTTTGATTACTATTTGGAAACTTTACCAATATGCATATATTTTTATATGAATCCAGTTTGTTTATTATGTATATGTATGTATATTTTACCAATTGTTTGGTGGTTTTTCATGGATATTTATGATTTTGGAGGATTTTATGATTTATGGATACCCAAACGATATATATGTGTGTATTTGTATATATATATATATTATGAAACTATGAATTAGACCTTACACCAATCCACATGCATGCTACCGGGGGCAGGGTCACTATAGAACCATGGCGATCTGAAACCTGAGTGGCCAATATTTGTGATCCGAGGCATGAGATTCAATGGTATCATTCCCGACAGGGAGGCTTAGTCACAACAGGAACGTATATGATATGTTGTCTTACTTTTACCAGTATGAAGTTTTAGATGTATTATAACTAACTTGGCCCACTGTGTATTTAAATAAGAACCAACGTGAAAAATTAATAAAAAATTAATATATTCAGATATCCTAATATGTAACTAAATTTAATATTGCACCCAAAATTACGAGTGATAAAATATAGTGAGTAAATTCCTAGTCTATGGAAGACAAAGTACAAAAATGGCCTCGAGCTATCAGCCTAAAATTCAACCATGCTTTGAACTGCTGACTTAAAACACAACAGATATAGCCATGGTTATCAAACAAGAGTAACCCGTTCTCAAATTGGTATAATAATATTTAGTTCTCCGATTTCGTACATCCTTGATTTTCTACATGTGTTTACATGGATTATGATTTGAAATGTGTGGATTGGCCTATAGATCAGGTAATAGGAATGTCTCGTACATACGAATATATGTAAAATCCATAATACATTTTGATTAGATGATTTGTTTCCAATATTTCTTTGATTTAAGCATATGACATTATGAGTTTAGATCCGAATAATGGTTCGTGTCCAACGTGAATGTGCTTACAGTCATAATTATGTAATGTCACCTCGGATCATATGATATGATATCATTTATGAAATTTGATCGGATCGTTATTTGTTATAATTATGTCCTGAAGAAACTATTTGATATGAACAACAATTTACTACGAGACATCTCCTTGATTTTTAATGATTTCATGGACCTTGTATTTTCTCTTTATATGGTTGTAACGTGTTACCCCTTCTCTCTGATTTATATACACTATTTATAGGTATATGATGCTTACTGAGCTATTGGCTCACGTTTTTATATTTTATTCCTTCATATCTACGGCTTGGATATGTTTCTAGGAGTTTAGACATGACCTTATGCAGTATATTTCTATCAATGGGTAGAGATATTTATATTGGTTATATTTTAGATCTTGGGTGTGTATTATAGTTGTTGTTTATGACCAAATGAGGGCCTTGATCCATCCATATATGGGATATATTGGAGTTAATGTTTGATGTAGATGAGTTGTTATTACAATTCAATACCTCCCTTGTGATGTTTGGACAATAGGTCTCATGTTATGATATTTAGATTTATATCCGATGAGATCCTGTGTAGGTTTTAATACATTAGGTTCTGTGTATGTATAGTTTGTCACACCCGGGCTGGGTTTTATCATTATTGATACATTTATTAGATTTTCTATTATTGTGGAATATTATTGACCAGCGTATATGTTCCTGGGTCATGACAATCTAGATTTTGAAGGATATATTAAGAGTTTCCATTTTAAATGTGAATGACAACTGCAATGATCATTAGCGCTAGTAAAATTTGCCTATACTAATAGTTATCAAGTAAATATTGGAATTGCCCCGTTTGAATTATTATATAGGAGAAAATATTATTCCCCAATCCATTGGGAAGGGAGTGGTGATAGATAGCTTTTGGGACCAAAAGTTATTAAGAAAATATCTGATAAAATTAGACTAATCCATGAGATATAGAAGATGGCCCAAAGTAAACAGAAGAGCTATGTGGATCGAAAGAGATCAGAGCGAAAATTTGAGATTAAATATTATGTCTTCTTAAAAGTATCACCATTTAAGGGAATATCAAGATTTGGGATCAAGAAAAAACTGAAACTAAGGTTTATTGGACGTTTTAAAATTTTAGAGGGGATCAGTGAAGTAGCCTATCATTTAACATTGCCACCAAGTTTAGAAGAAGTGCATAATATTTTTTATGTGTTAATGCTCCGAAAATATGTTTATGACCTAATACACGTAATTGAATATGAACCATTCAAAATCAACGAAGATTTAACTTACGTTGAAAAACCGATTCAAATTTTGGGTCGTAGAGATCAGGTGCTTCAGATGAAAACTATTCTATTGGTCAAAATTTTATGGAGGAATCACTAACATAAAGAGGGCATGTGGGAGCGAGAAGATGAAATTCAAGATAAGTATCCTCACCTATTTCTTTATTAAGGTATATAATTTTCTTTAAATTTTAAGGACAATTTTTTTATAAGAAGGGGAGGATTGTAAAGTCAGAGTTTCTACAATTATATTAATCATGATTAATTAAACTAATATAATCAAAATTAAGGTTAAATGACGTAAAAAATTAGGTCAAATAGTCGAATTTGAACCTGCATGGCTCGTGCATTGGACGTAGGCATGAGACGCGCTCAAGGTGCTAAAAACAAAACCTATGTACCTGAAATATGCTTGAATGATGCTCAAGCACAAATTCCAGAAATGTCACACCCGGGCAACGCTTGAATGGCACTCGAGGGCCAATTGTTGAACTGCATACATTAAACTCATGCTCGAGCATGAGTTGGTAATAAAATCACGCGATGGTTAGGTTTTGGCATTTTTGTGCAAAAGAGAGAGAGCACGACGGAAAAAAAAGAGAGAAAGAGAAAATTGGAGAGAAGAAAGAGGAGAAGAGGAAAAAGGCTCCACTAGCTCAAATTAGGTCGATTAAAGTGAGGATTTGTGTAAATCATGACAAGACAAGGGCATCCTAATTTTTCTTTTTCTCTTATTGTTATTTTTACTGATTTCTTCGAGTATCCTTATTCTAATACTCATCCCCGCTAAGATTCTAAAGTTAATCTTGTATACATGTCAATTTCTCACTACTTCAGGAAGAAATTTTATGTCTAAATATCTATATCATGCCATATGTGCTATATTTTAATTTCTGAACCCCTTTTCATGTCTAAAAATATGACATTTTATTCCTACCTATCTGGACTTCAAACCCAATACCCATGTATGTCTATGAATTGTTGATTTTAAGTCATTACCGGTAAAATTATATATTTCATATTCTAAAATTTTATAAAATATCCTGTATATTTATTAAATTTGTATTAAGTGTTCTAAATTTCCTTCTGCATGAGCCATTGCTAATTTTGTTTGGTTTTATTGAACTTTGTTAATGTTTATTAAGGAAGAGAAAAGGAAATAGAGAATTATGAAAAAAATTCTGTAATTATATTAAGAATTGATGGATCGTTCTCTAAAAGGGTGAAAATTAAGAATCAAGAAATAAAGTACAAAATTTTTTCTAAGTTAAAGATTGGACCAAAGTATTGATTTAGCAGGTAGTATATAATAGCATGCCTTAATATATTATAATAAAAAATAATTGTCTATGCATATGGAACCATGGGTTAAGAAGCAACACCTGACCCCATCTATAGAGTTATATGTAGACGATTCACATCTAAATCTTGAATATGAATATATAGCCTTTAATCGTGAAAACATACATAATGTAAGCTTCGTTTGACCGCTCCTTTAACTAGTAAAGCCTATTGACCCTGGTCCCTAAAAAAAATAAAATTTAAGTATATTTTAATGGCCAAAATTTTTAAAAAAAGAATAAGATAAAAAATTTAAAAATACATCATGAAGTTTTCCTTGCCCATGTTTTATGTCATTGTATCCTATTATGATTCTTATTCCCTCCAATATATTTTTAAGTATAAAGTATGCATATTCATTTATATGTATTATACCTTACTGTATATTTTGCTCACTCTTTACTATTTTTCTAACCCCCTAAATGAGCTACACGAGTTCTTACCAGATGAGTAGGAGTAAAAATTGAAGTGATTAGTTGTACTTGTATAGATACTTTATGTTGATGTATATTTCCAAATAATATTTAGGGTACTTAGGCGTTGTAATTTGGTTTGATGGAAATTGTGGACGAAGGATGGTGAGTCATAAGATATTATAAGCTTTTGGGCTGTATTTTGATGTTTAAAATAATGTTTTGTGGCTTTTGGTATTAGCAGGTTGTGTTAAATGTCTATTACTTTGGCAAGTTGTTAAATATTGATAACATTAAAATAGGTATCTTTCCTTAATAAGATCCGACATCATATAATTTTTTTAGTCGGTGTTAGAGTCACGGATAACGTGGCAGTGTATTTGGATCCTATGTGTAATATTATGTTATTTACGTAGAGTCGATCGTGACATCAACGTAGAAAATTTATGCCTGATTGATCAATTGATTAATTTATCAATCAAATTGATGATTAAAAAATAATTAATTATAATTATGATTAATGATAGATTTTAAAACGTAATCCGTCACGACATGTCTTCCCAACACCCAAGCATTTTTAGTTGTATCATTGACAAGCCTCCCCTCTCGCAATCACCAACCTTTGTCCATCTAGTTTTTCTATCAATTTTAAGCACAACGAATGCTATTATTATGGCCAGAATTGCCACATGGAGCAAGATTACTTCAAGTGAAAATAGGATAAGGAGGAGAGGTAGCGAGTAGTAAGAGAGGAGGGATAATGATGGCAATTATCAAGCCTCTATCACTACTTACAATGACCCTCTAGTTGTTAATGCAGTAGAGACGAGTTTCATGGAACATTAGACAAGTTAGATGATGGATAGTGAATCCTCATTTCATACAACATCAAAGGAGTCATTCTACTCCTTTTAAACACCCAAGGACTACAAGATATTGAATTAGGAAAATGATGGCATAGAGTTGGTTGGCATTGAGGATGTTAGGTTGCAAACAAGTAATAGGATAAGGCTCATACTGTGAGGTGTGCGGCATGCACTAGATGTTTGGTTGAATTTTATTTCAACTAGAAAACTTTAAAACTAAGACTTTTTCACGACATTTGGAAAAAGAAAATTTAGATAAAGTCACCAAAAGCTCCTCAGTGGTGGTAAGGGAAGCAAGCATTCAAGTAAATATTTGAACAAGGCTTTGGCTGCTAAGGGAAATTCCAAAGTGACTAATGAGAGGTTTGGTAAATATGGTAGGGGAGATGCTGAGGTGGAAAATCAAGAAAAGTAACCTTACCGGTGCTAAGGTATTGAAAGGAAGTGATAATACTCCGAGTATATCAGTGGAGTAGAAGGGAGTGACATTCAAGCTTGGGAAGGCTAACGCCATAGTCCTTGTGGTAAGGAAGTTGCCAAAGGGCAAAAAATGACATTTACCAAAGATGCAGTTGGTTTCTTATAAGGTCATGTGAGAAAGTTTGCTAGGTTTTTTGGTTACTATTTTATAAGTCTCACTCCTAATAAATGAATCATATAGTGATTTACTCAATTTCCATGTAAAAATTCACTCGAGTGAAGGACTAGAGCAATGTAGATCGATGCTGCCAAATGCATTAGAGGGTGCAGATATATAAGTTCCAATAGCAAGAACGCCTGAGGTGACGTACATGCACCAATTTAAGTGGGAGTACAAATGTATTTTTTGCCTATGACATTAAATGAAGGGTAAAGCATCATAATACAATTTTTAGATTTTATTTGGAGCATTTAATATAAACAAGTGCCACACAAAAAAAAAAAAAAAAAAAGAGAAAGAGAAAAGAGTAGAATGAAAGATTTTTAACATCCAATTGAAATTTAATTTGAGTTGATAGTTTATCAAATTTGAGTACTTTGTTTAAGCCTTAGTGTAGCACGTTTTATTGATTAATTACTTATTTTCTTATTATATCATATTCTTATGGGTTTCTAGGTATCTTAGGTTATATTCAACTGATTATTTATACAAGTTATTCAGATCTCTCAAATGAGTTATTTGTAACCAAATATTTTTGTAAATATTATTTGGAAGTAGTCTAGTATTTTTCTCTTTGTTGAGAGTATTTTTCACATTAAATCTTATTATATAATTTATGTGTTTAGTTGCATATTTCTATTAAGTATGTTCAATTGAAAGAGGATGGTGGCTGATATTTGATAAAAGATTTGGATTTGATTTCGCTAAATCATAGTGTGCGTCTTTCGAATCCTTACGGCTGGCATGGTTTGGCATGTTACATGGGCAAGGATATCTTTATTCTATTTTCAATGCCATTTCGAATTTTAGTTTACTCTTTCATGGGTTATTTTTATCAAATGTGCTAACCAACTTGTCGTTAGTTTATTTGAATCCAAAGCGCATGTGTAAGGTTCGAGTTTCTGCAATTATATTAATCATAATTAATTAAGCTAATATAATCAAAATTGAGATCAAATAATATGAAAAATTGGATTAAATAGTCAAATTTGGACCTGCATGGCTCCTGTGCCGGATGCAGGCCTGAGGCGCGACTAAAGTGCCAAAAATAGAACCTATGTTCGTGAAGCACGCTTGAATGATGCTCGAGCATGAATTCTTGAAGGGTCACGCCCGAGCAGTACTCGAGCACCAATCATCAAACCACAGCGCTCGATGCATGCTCGATCCACACTCGAGAACGAGTTGGGTATAAAATTACATTAGGGATACATTTCAACATTTCTGTGTGAAATAGAGAGAACTTGATGGAAGAAAAGAGAGAGAAATCTGGGGAGAAGAGAGAGGAGAATACAAAAAATGCTCCGATAGCTCAAATCAAGTCAATTAAAGTGAGAATTTGAGTAAATCAAGCCAATGCAGGTGCTCCCTAAATTCTCTTTTTCTCTTGTTATTGATTTTTTGCTAATTTCTTTGAGTATCATTACTCTAATACTCATCTCCACTAAGATTCTAAAGCTAATCTTGTATACATGTTAATTTCTCATGACTTTTTGAAAAAATTTCATATCTAAATATCTATATCATATCATATGCGTTATATTTTAATTTTTGAACCATTTTTTATGTCTGAAAATAAGATATTTGGTTCCTACCTATCTGGACTTCAAACCCAATACCCATGTATGCTTATAAATTATTTATTTTCAGTTATCACCTACAAACATATATACTGCATGTTCTAAAATATCATAAAATGTCTTGGATATTTGTTTAATCTGTATTAAGTGTTCCAAATTTTTCTCTACATGAGCCGTTTGTAATATCCCGAATTTTTATTCGATTTAATTTGATTTATTTATTATTTTGGGTAATTTGAATGCAATAAAAAATAATTAAATAATAAAAATTTTTGGAGAATATTTAAATTTGTTAGGCCAGTGCCCAAAGTACTCCCGTTGGGTCATCCGAGTACCAATTTAAGTTTTAGGATTAAATGAAATAAGAATTAATATATATAATAACGTTAGAGGAACGGGATTCGGAAACCAAAAGCATGGTGGAAGAAGGAGAGGAGAGAGAGAGGAGCCGACAGGTAGAGCGAGAATGAGGAAAAATGAGGTCCCCGAGTCCAATTCCGAGTTCGAGCTAATTAGAGAAGTGATACATCGGGTTGAGGTAAGTACACTCATACCCTCTTTGTTCTCTCTTTTGATTTTTATTCGTATTCTCTTGGGTATTTTCGTTCTGATACCCATCCAAAACAAGTATATCATGGAACCCATGATCCTTGCATGAATTGCTTGTCATTTCATATTCGATTTCCCCCTCGTTTCATGTGGTCCAGCTACGATGAAACCCTAGACTCGTGCCTGACTTTCATTATCCATTTATTTTGAGTTCCAAGCTTGATTTGGCCCTAGATAATAAAAATTCACACTTTGAATAGGGTTATTTACTGATTGGGTGTCCGATTTTTCATATTTTTCTCCGTTTTACATAATTAGACCCCTAAACCCACAAAATCACTATTTACCTGAGGCATTTATGTAATTTTACATAATTTTTGCTTTGATTAATTGTTAATTAAGTTGCATATATTGCATATGATTAATTGTACGTTCTGAAAGATATGATTGTTAACCAATTATGAAGAAAATGTCATTTGGAAGCCTTGAAAGTTATGTTTGGGCTCACGGTGGTAAGGGTTCCTTTTTTTTTCATACTTTACAATATATATGTATATAATTTAAATCATGTAAAGATTTAAACTCAAAAGAAATATGAAAATTTGCAAGTATACGAAGCAAATGCCACAATTTGATGTATGTAAGAGTCGTTCACCCAGAGATGGACCTTCCCTCAAATAATAAAAAATCATGAAACCAGGACCACGGATTTATATTTTAGAGGGTAATATCCCTTGGCAAGCAATTGATATTACAGAGAAAACTCAAGGACTATCCTGATTGTGTATTATAGGGGGTGTTATTCCTTGGCATACATTAGGATATTACTGTAGATCATGTGGAGTATTATAATCCTTTCCTCGTTCTCCCGCACCTTTAGCTAGTAAAGTTTACTGGCCCTTATCTGCAAAGATAAATATAATCCAAAAATTACATTTGATTATATCTCATACCATCATGCATCTTTACATATTGCTCCTATCCTATTCCCTATTTCGTTTAATTATACTACTTATTATTTTGATTATATTGAATTTGCTAAATTTTAGGCTCACTCTTTGCTACTTTTGTCTTCCTTCAAATTAGCACAGGCTTACACCTGATAGGGCGGAGTAGAGGCTAGAAGATAGCTAGTCATGGAACTTGAAAGATCATATCAAAAACTTCTTATTTTGTGGTTTTTGGACACTTTTGAAAGGCTGTGTATATATATATTTCTATTAGTCTTGTTGTTGTATATTGTAAAATGATTGACGATCAGATAGTATAGTCCGTTCTGCATTGATGTATATGTATAGCTTTTGCATGTTATTATTATGGTTCATTTCAAGTACTTAATGGCATCTCTCTGTATCCGATATTGTGTCTGAGAACATAACGTTGGAGCCACGGAACGATTGTGGCAGTTTTAGGATCTTGTGTTAGCTAGTTGTGTTGTCTGGACAGTTGGAGTTGGATTTCATGGATTGTTGAACGTGTTGAGGTTGCATGTTTGTTGTATAGGGTTAATCTATGTGAGGATCCGAAACCGAAAACGTAATAACTAGATGTGATTAAGATGATTAAAATCAATAAGAGGCTATGCATATAGTGAAAAAGTGGTAGTTAAAAGTGAAAAGTTGGAAAAATGTCCGAGTTCAGCAAGCAGCCGAGTGGCGCTCGCTAGGGGCTCAAGCCCCGCTATCAGGCGAAGAAACCAGATCCATTCCGAATCCCTGCCGCTCACTGGCCTCTTGAGCCGATCTATCGGGCGAAAAAACCAGTGCCACTCCGAATCCCTGCCGCTGCTCGCTGCTTGAGCTCCGCTCGAGCAGCTAGGTGCCGAAAGTCGAGCGCTCGCTGGCTGCTCGAGCGAAGGCGCAGTATAAAAACACGTCCAGCTCTCTCCTTTTCATTTCAGCACGAGTTTAGGGTTTGAGGAGAGAGAGTGTGCCATTCCTAGTGAGAGAAGGGTAGAGAACGAAGCCCGGGAGCCCGAATCCCTTCGTGAGCAAGTTACAAAGGTGAAAGCCCGTGATAAGGCAAGTGTACATCGGACGCCGTTTTTCATTTTTACCGTTTCTTTTGCTTTAAACTTGATGAAATGTTACGAAAATGATGTTGATGCATGATTCCTTTAATTAATCGGTTGGATTTTATGTTTATCCATGTTTATTGCAAGATTTAGCTTTGATTTCGTGAATAAGCATGAAAATAGTGTTCGATTTGTCTCGGAAAGCATGTGGTGAAACCCTAGTTTGAAAATATTGTGAAGATTGAGTAAATTGCATGATTTAATGTATATGCATGGCAAATGTCCAAGTAAGAGACCGATTTGAGTTCGACGATTTTGGCGAAGCCCTTTGTACGAAAATGAAGAGGTTTTGATGAGTTTTAACCATAACTTCTGTTATATGAAAGTTAATTGACATAGATGTGCAACTTTTGGTATAATTTGTTTTCGAAAATATGAACGAACGTATACCGACGAAATTTCCATGTAGACTTAAAGTTAGCTGAAAGTACATTGTGAAAGTCTGATTTTGAAAAAGGGATTTTTGATAAAGAGATGGTCTCCGTTACAGTTATTTTAGCACCCGAGACTGACTATAGTCCAGCTTTTTGAGCACTCCGGCTTTTGAGCACTCCGACTTTTTGAGTACTCCATCCGAAAGGCACTCCTTCCAAAAAGTACTCCGGCTTTTAGTAAAAAAAAAGTACTCCGGATTTATGAACTTCGACTTTTAAAAGTACTCTGGCTTTCAGTAAAAAGTACTTCGAATTTATGAACTTCGACTTTTAAAAGTACTCTGACTTTCAGTAAAAAAGTACTCCAGATTTATGAACTTTGACTTTTAAAAGTCCTCCGCCTTTCAGTAAAAAGCACTCCGAATTTATGAAACTTCGGCTTTTGAAAGTATTCCGTCCTTTGAGTAAAAAGCACTCCATCCTTTGAGTGAAAAGCACTCTGACTTTTTTAAATACTCGGCTTTTTAAGCACTCTGGCTTTTTAAGAAAAAGCACTCCGGCTTTTTGAGCACTCCGTCTTTTTGAGAAAAAGCACTCCCACTTCTGAGCACTCCGGCTTTTGAGTACTCCGGCATTTTGAGAAAAAGAACTTCGGCTTTTTGTACTGAAAATGAAACCGGCTCCCTTAACAAAAAAAGAGCTCCGGCCCTTCCTTGATAAAAATCTAAACCGGCCCCAAGTATATTTTATGCCATGAAATCGAAACCGGCCTCAAGTGTATTTTGAAATCGGCTTTAAGTATATGATTTTTGAATTAAGTTCTATGATTTGAAATCAGTTTGAAGTATATGATTTTTGAACCAGCCTTAATATATGCTGTATACAATTTCTGATTGAGATCTTTCTGACTAAAAATGGCTTTCAGTAAGCGATAAGAAAAAAAGTATTTCTATTTCTATTTCTGTTATTTTGGACCCAGACTGATATGCAGTCAGGTTAGGTTCTCCGGCATACCTTAGGACTTTTCAGTGGCAATCGAGGATAATTCTGTCCATAGAGTTATTTGTGGTCTGCCCTGCCTCGAGGCGTTACGGTCAGGAGGATTCTGTTACCGGCCTACCTTCAGAAGGCACTCTGTATTGATCCCTCGAGATGGGATACTTCTGTTACTGGCCTTGGATTATGTAGAGTGAACATAATTTATCCTCGATCATTTGTCCCCTCAGCTAGTAGGGGATACTGGCAGGGTCTATACTGTTCTGTTCTGATACCGTTTTGTTCTGATTCTGTTCTGTTCTGTACCGTTATTATTGTACTGATTTTTATTCCGTACCGATTACTATACTATTTTGAATAAAAGAGAAGTTTCTGATTCTGCTTTCTGGATTATGATGATTACTGATCACCGATTTCTGACTACTGATTCCTGATTCCAAAGTATAATATGGTCAAAGCATGATTTCTCTATTTGCTGGAGTACATTCTGATTTTCGTTCTATTTCTGCACAGTTACATGACTATTTTACATCACTGTTTCACTGCTCATGTGCATGTACCTTGCTGAGCCTCGGCTCACTGTTTTAGTATTTTTTTTCCCTTCAGATGAGATAGTAGAGCTGTTACATGATGAAAAGGAGTAAACTAAGAGAAGCTTTTGAAGGTTTTTTAGGACTTAGAGCATTGTGGAGACGCTTTTGAAGAGCTTGCGGATGCAAACACCTAGCTAAAAATGTGATTTTGTATACCGACTTCATATTTATTGATGTTATAGAACATGTAGATTTTTGTATGAAAAGATTATGATATGTATGTCGGTAAAATAAAAAGCTATACTTCTGCAAGTTATTAGTTTACTTCTGCTATATACTCTGGATTTACTGTGCAGGTCCTAGACGGTATCTCGTTATTGAACTGTTAGTGTAGCTATGTTTTTATAGATTTGTGCCATGGATGGTGCCTGTGATCCAATGTATGCTTATTGTAGGAGATTATGGATAATAGATAGATGTGTGCTTGTAATGGATGATTATACAGGACTGTATTTTTGGATTTTCATCCAGTTACAAAGAAGACTCTACCGAAATTTCTGCAGAAGTCTTGCCTTATGTTTAGACCGTTAATTGTGTTTCTGTTTGATGAAAGCTTCTAAGGACCAAAAAAAATCCGTTCCGTCACAATTGATATCAGAGAATTGAGATACCTTAAGAATTAATCGATCGAAAGGCAGAAACATAGGTTTGGATCTCTGAATAGAATTCTTGTAGGAATAAGTAGAGTAAGCTAAGACAGTTAGGACCCTTAAGAGATTGGTTCTTAGACTTGGTTAGAAATTCCTTAAAGTTATTGAATACTTCTTTCTTATTCATTGGATCATTGTCCTTATATTCGTGTGTTTGCCTTGATTATGGGATGGCAAGTAGAAGAGGTGGGAGAAATGGCCGCGGTGGCGTTAGCCCTCCCTATGAAAGAGAGGCTGCCTATATCAATCTACTGGTCCTACAACTAATGATAGGTTCACAGCTGAAAGAGCACCGGGCTTCCTAGGAAAGCCTGATCCGGCTGAGACGGACGTGTGGATGAAAAGAATGAAGAAGATATTCGATGTGCTTGGCTGTACTGACCGAGAAAAGGTCACTTTTGCTGCATATAAATTGGAGGGTGAAGCGGATAGTTGGTGGGACATGCAGAAACGGACGATGGGAGTGCCCAATGAAGCTATCACCTGGAAAATGTTTGAGGAGGCATTTCTAGAAAAGTATTTTCCATCCAGTCTTCGAGATCAGAAAGGGTAAGAGTTTATGAGGTTGAGACAAGGGAGCATGACCGTCAAGAAATATGATGCCAAGTTCACAGAGGTGTCTCGTTTTGCATCATTTTATGTAGAGGATGAGTAGAGGAAAGCTAAAAAGTTCCTGCAAGGGCTACAAGATGATATTAGAAAGTTATCGTCTGTTTTGAAGTTTTAGACTTATGCCGATATCCTGGACAGAGCAGTGATCTATGAGAAGGAGTCGGAGATAGAAAGATTTTATGCAAAGAGAACTGCCAGCCGAGTGGGAGTAAGTACCGGCTCAGCTGCCGGGTCTTCTGGACCGTTGAAGAGGACTAAAGCGGCTGACAAAGGAAAGAGTATTGCGGCTCAATCAGTAACCGGTACTAGAGTGTCGAGTGAAGACTGTACCTTCTGTGGAAAGAAACATCCGGTACAAGAATGCTGCACGATGTCAGGAGCGTGTTTCAGATGTGGGCAGTAGGGCCACATTCTCAGGAACTGCCCACTACCTCCGAGGATGCAAGGTAAGAAGCCTGTTGTATCGGCAAGAGCCTTCGCGGTAGCTGGTCAGGATCCGGAGGCCTCTCCGAATGTAGTGGAATGTACTCTCTCTATTTGTGGAGTTTCTGCATCCATATTATTTGACTCGGGGTCTACCCATTCCTTCGTTTTCCCAAAATTTGCATGCTATATCATATATGTCCCATGTGTTTTGGATTGTGAATTATCTGTGTGTACCCCTACCGGATCATCTGTGGTTACTGATGTGATGTATCCAGAATGTATGGTTGAGGTAAATGGGAACCATTTGGTTGTGAATTTAGTATTGTTAGACATGGGTGATTTTGATGTGATCCTTGGGATGGATTGGCTGGCCAAGTACCATGCCAGTATTGACTGTTTCCTGAAGCGGGTTTGTTTTAACATCCCTGGGATGGAGCCCTTTTTCTTTCAGGGCATTAAGAAAAGGGGGTGCCTATGTTGATCTCTACTCTACATGCTAAGCATTTAATAAGTAGTGGATGTAGAGCTTATTTAGCATATGCCTGCACTACTGGAAGTCATAGTGTGCCGGCTAAGGACATCTTGGTTGTTTGTGACTTTAATGATGTATTTTCAAAGGAGTTACCTAGATTGCCTCTATACCGGGAAATTGAGTTTAAGATTGTTGTTGTTCCTGGTGCTAGTCCGGTTTCTAAATTCCCTTATCGTATGGCTCCGGCTGAACTGAAGCAGTTGAAGTTGCAACTACAGGAGCTGTTACACAAGGATTTTATCAGACCGAATGTATCTCCTTGGGGTGCACCGGTGTTGTTTGTAAGGAAGAAAGATGGGTCTTTGTGGTTGTGTGTTGACTATCGTGAGTTGAATAAGATCACGATTAAAAATAAATACCCACTACCATGTATTGATGACTTATTTGATCAGTTGCAAGGATCTCGAGTGTTTTCCAAGATTGATTTGAGGTCCGGTTATTACCAACTGAGGATCAAAACAGAGGATGTGACTAAAACGGCTTTTCGGACACGTTATGGCCATTATGAATTTCTCGTTATGCCTTTTGGCCTCACAAATGCTCCAACTGCTTTTATGGATTTGATGAATAGGATTTTCAGACCGTACTTGGATAAATTTATGGTGGTATTTATTGATGACATCTTAATTTATTCAAAGGATCATGAGGAGCACGAAATTCATTTGAGGAAGGTACTTCAAGTGCTCCGCGATGAGAGACTATATGCCAAGTTGAGTAAGTGTGAGTTCTGGCTCAAAAAGGTGATGTTCTTGGGACATGTAATTTCTAATGGTAGCATTTATGTAGATCCCAAGAAAATAGAGGCTGTTACAAGTTGGAGCAGACCAACTTCTGTGACTGAGGTTAGGAGCTTTCTGGGTATGGCGGGATATTACAGACGCTTTGTAGAGAATTTCTCTCAAATTGCTATACCTCTAACTCGGTTGCTGAAGAAAGAGGCAATATTTGTGTGGACAGAAGAGTGTGATCTGAGCTTCCATGAGCTAAAGGATCGTTTGACCACTGCTCCAGTGCTGATTATTCCAGAGGGTTCTGGAGGCTTTGAGGTGTACTACGACACTTCTAAAGCGGGTCTAGGATGTGTGTTGATGCAGCACGGTAAAGTCATGGCATATGGATCTAGACAATTGAAAGTGCACGAGAAAAACTATCCTACCCATGATCTTGAACTTGCTACTGTGGTGTTTGCATTGAAAATTTGGAGACATTATCTATATGGCGAGAAGTTCATTGTGTATTCCGATCATAAGAGTTTGAAGTACTTATTCTCACAAAAGGAACTCAATATGAGGCAAGGAGATGGCTTGATTTCCTAAAGGATTATGATTATGAAATACAGTACAAGCCAGGAAAGGCCAACGTGGTAGCAGATGCCTTGAGTCGCCGATCGGGCTATGTGGCGAACCTACAGGTCAAACAGATGGAGATGTTAGATTATTTGAAATAGTGTGATATCCAACACTATGCCAAAGGTGATAGGATGCTCCTGTCGTATTTTCAGATTCAACCAGAGGTAGTTGGTGAAGTCAATGAGAAACAGGTAAATGATTTGTTCCTCATGGATATTGTTAATGATCTGAGTAAGGAGTCTCGGGCTGATTTTAACATCCGGGCTGATGGTGTGTTGAGATTTAGAGATCGATTATGTATACCGGATGATAAAGGATTGAAGGAGAAAATCTTGAAGGAGGCTCACCGGTCTCGGTATACAATCCACCCGAGAACGAATAAAATGTATCAGAATCTGAAAAAGACTTTCTGGTGGAGAAACATGAAGAGGGATATCATGGGCCATGTGGAGAAATGTCTTGTGTGTCAGCAACTGAAGGCCGAGAGGAAGAAGCATTCTAGACTGTTACAGCCAATGCCCATCCCGAGCTGGAAATGGGAGAACATTGCTATGGATTTTGTATCAGGTTTGCTGAGGACTCTTAGGAATCATGACGCCGTGTGGGTTATAGTTGATCAGCTGACGAAATCAGCCCGCTTTTTGGTGATCAGAACGACCTATTCGCGTGATAGATTGGCTCATTTGTACGTGAATGAGATCGTGAGGCTTCATGGAGTTCCTGTCTCCATTGTGTCTGATAGAGATCCACGCTTTGTCTCGAGGTTCTGGGAGAGCTTGTATAAGAAATTGGAGACAGAATTGAAGTTCAGTACCGTGTACCACCCCCAGATTGATCGCCAATCTAAATGTACCATTCAGATTCTCGAGGACATGTTGAGGGCTTCTGTTTTGGAGATGGAAGGAACTTGGGATACTCATCTGGCACTAGCTGAATTCGCTTATAATAACAGCTACCAAGCTAGTATCGGTATGGCACCGTTTGAGGCATTGTATGGGAGAAAGTATAGGTCACCTATTCATTGGGAGGAAACTGGAGGTAAAAGAATTTTAGGCCCTGAGATTGTGAAAGAAACAGCAAAGAAGATTAAGGTGATTCACGATAATTTGAAGGTTGCCCAGAGCCGACAGAAGAGTTATGCGGACAAGCGGAGGATAGAGCTGAGTTTTGAGGTAGGAGATCTTGTGTTTCTAAATGTCTCACCGTCAAAGGACACTTCCCAGTTTGGAGTAAAGGGAAAGTTGAAACCCCGGTTCATTGGCCCTTTTGAGATTCTGGAAAGGGTCAGGGAGGTAGCCTACAGGTTGGCGTTACCACCGACTCTTGCGGGCGTACACGATGTATTTCATGTATCAATGCTTCGGAAGTACGTCCACGATCCAGCGCATGTGATTGACTACGGGACTTTGTCCATTGACAAGGACTTGTCCTATATTGAGGAGCCACTGCAAATTTTAGACCGAAAGGATCAAAGGTTGCGAACGAAGTCCATGCCCCTGGTGAAAGTGCTTTGGAGGAATCATTCACCGAAGGAGGCCACTTGGGAGCACGAAGAGGAGCTCCAAGACAAGTATCCTCACTTGTTTCCTTGAGGTATGTACTTTACTCAATTTTGAGGATGAAATTTCTTTAAGTGGGGGAGAGTGTAAGGACCCGAAACTGAAAACGTAATAACTAGATGTGATTAAGGTAAATAAAATCAGTAAGAGGCTATGCATATAGTGAAAATGTGGTAGTTAAAAGTGAAAAGTTAGAAAAATGGTCAGTTCAGCAAGCAGCCGATTAGCGTTCGCTGGGAGCTCAAGCCCTCCTATCGGGGGAAAAACCAGATCCATTCCGAATCCCTGCCACCCGCTGGCCGCTCAAGCCGATCTACCGGGCGGAAAAACCTATAACGACCCAGACTTTAAAAACATAGAAAATTTCTGTTATCGAGTCCGGTCAACGCCAGTTGACCTAAAAATGTAATAAGAAAAATAAATCGGCCTTAAGATTAAATCAAGTTTGGCCCTTACTTGATGAAAAGAAGTCCGGAATATCCCTTGATGAAAAGAAGTCCGGATTTCCTTAATGAAAACCCAGTCCGAATTTCTATGAAAATCTAGTCCGAATTTTCTTGAAAAAGGAGTCCGGAATATCCCTTGAAAGGAAGTCCGGATTTCATTGATAGAAATCAAGTCCAGCCATGTAAGGCCGAAGTAGCCTTGAAGGCCGGAGGATCTTTGTGGTTGGTAAAGCCAAAGTTGATAATCCGGTCAACAAGTGTTGACCGGAAGTCTTGTAAGAATAACTCGGTAATGGTTCAGATTTCAAAACATATAGAATCCCCGACGTAGAGTCAAAATAATATGTTAAGGATGGTAATCTGGTCAACGAGTGTTGACCGGAATGCGTGAAGGGAGGAGTAATCCGGTCAACGTGAAATGTTGACCAGAAAACGTAAATGAGGGGAAGTCGGGAAAAGGGAAAGTGATCCGGTCAACGCCAGTTAGTTGACCGAAATACGTAATCAGGAAACCTTTAGAAATAAGGAAACCGAATACGATAAAATAATAATTAATAAGGAAACCCTTATAATAAGGAAACTGAGTATAAGGAAAAAACCGATAAGGAAACTTTGTAATAAGAAAACCGAGTATATGGAAATAATAAATAATAAAGAAATCTTATAATTAGGAAACCCTGCGAATTGCCCCGAATGTTGCCAAACCCTAACGACTGCTACCAGGCCCAAGGGCCTATAAATAAGAACTAGAGAGCGGGAAAAGAGGCACTCGATAGGGCTTGCTAGTAGGGGAAGACCAAAAGTTCGAGGTGAAATAAAGAAATTCAGGCAAGATACTCACCCCTGTTTTTTAAAACTCATGATTATGCATGATTCCTACGCTAGTATATCTGATATTTTATGAACTTATATGATGTTATTCAATTCCTTTTTTTTATCTGATGCTTGAGGTATGATTATTGTTCGATAATTGCATGTTTAAGGAAAAGACTTCATGATGTTTGATTTTGTTCTGCCGGGAGAATAATCTTCTATCGATTTAAATGAACTGTGATAATTGCACATTAAAGAAAAAAACTCCGTCCAAAGAACTCCGATCTTTCTATGAACAAAGTAGTCCGTCCTCTTTTAAAAAGTACTCCGGTTTTAAAGAAGAGGAATTTCGGCCCTTACGTCTTTAAAGAGCACTCCGTCCGTTTGAAGAAAAAGTACTCCGTCCGTTTAAGAAAAAAGGCTTCGGACTGTTGATGAAAAAAAAAAGCACTCCGTCTTTTGTTAAAGAAAAATCACTCCGGATTTTTAGAGCGTCGGAATTTAAAAGAAACAGAACTCTTGCTTTTAGAGCTTCGGCTTTTAAAAGAAAAAGAACTCCGGATTTTAAAGAAAAGTCACTCCGGTTTTAACACTCCGGGTATTAAAGAAAAGTCACTCTGGTTTTAGCACTCCGGATTTTAAAGAAAAGTCACTCCAAATTTTAAAAAAAAGTCACTCCGGGTATTAAAGAAAAGTCACTCCGGTTTTAGAGATCCGGATTTTAAAGAAAAGGTACTCTGGCTTTTAGAGCTTCGGCTTTTAAAAGAAAAAGAACTCCGGATTTTAAAGAAAAGTCACTCCGATTTTAGCACTCCAGATTTTAAAGAAAAGTCACTCCGGCTTTAGCACTCCGGGTATTAAAGAAAAGTCACTCCGGTTTTAGAGATCCGGATTTTAAAGAAAAGGCACTCTAGCTTTTAGAGCTTTGGCTTTTAAAAGAAAAAGAACTCCGAATTTTAAAGAAAAGTCAATCTGGTTTTAGCACTTCGGGTATTAAAGAAAAGTCACTCCGATTTTAGCACTCTGGATTTTAAAGAAAAGTCACTCCAGTTTTAGCACTCCGGATATTAAAGAAAAGTCACTCCGGTTTTAGCACTCTGGGTATTAAAGAAAAGTCACTCCGATTTTAGAGATCCAAATTTTAAAGAAAAGGCACTGTGGCTTTTAGAGCTTCGGATTTTAAGAAAAAACACTCCGAATTTTAAAAATAAAAACACTCTGGATTGTAAACAGAAAAGCACTCCGGATTTTGAACAGAAAAGCACTCCGAAATTTGAACAGAAAAGTACTTCAGATTTAGAGAAGAAAAGTACTCCGGATTTTGAAAAGAAAAGTACTTCGAATTTTGAAGGAAAAAGGCTTCCTGCTTTGACGAATAAGACCTTTTGACTTTTGATCAAAGAATCTTTGACTTTAAGGTGATTAAAGGTTACGGACTTCAACTGATGAAGTTAAGAACAAAGGCTTGAAGAACAAGAAAAATGTATTAATCTGGAAAGCAAATGGAACTCTATGACTTTCGACTTCCGAACTATGATGTATGGCCATGAAAAGATATGAACCATGAATCGAGTCTCCCTTAAACTTGCTGTTAAAGATGGATGAAAAATATTGGAGTGACACTCGAGGATTGCCTCCTGGGCCACGGGAGGGGACTTTCTGGTGGCATAAGAACTATGGACTATGGCCCCGTATGTCGGGTTAAAGGCATTACCTCCCGCCCCGGGGAGCACAATGAGGGGATACGACTTTAGGTTGTGGGGTTACACACAATCCGTCCTCGATGTTGTCCGCTCTCGTCTGGTCCCTAAAGATGATAAGAATTTTTAATGGTTTTATGAGTTTTAAATAAGACAAGATAATAAGAAAAATACTAAGGAAATTCCGAACTAAAGACGTGATGGTTTTCGTATGGTAACTTATGTTCGCTTATATATATATATATTTATTTATGTTCTCTGTTTTCTGCATGTGAGTATTTTGTTGGGCTTTGTTACTCACTCTTGTTATTTTCAGATGACGAAAAGCTCATGCAGGACGAAGTTGAGTAGGACCTTATGGTGTAGCCAAATAGTTCGGTTGGCCAGAGCTGATTAAATGAAGAGCTTGTTTGATTATTTTGATGTTTTGTAGAGACTTGTAAAACTGTTCCGCTGTTTTAACTTATCAATGTTAGCTTGTTTCTGTATTATGAATAAAAGTTATAATTTTTAGTAAGCATCTCAGGGCAATTAGGTCCGGCTAACATTAGAGCTGGCCGAACAAGTTTGAAATCAAAATCGGTATGTCAGCTTTATACAGTCCGGCCTCATGAGATCCTGTGTGAAAGAAAAGAAAAATTTTTGTGTCTAGTAAGATTATTTACCTTTTAGACCTGACGGCGGCTATATTGTGTAATTAAGTATGGGCCGTCACAAAACCAGTGCCATTCCGAATCCTTGCCGCTCGCTGGCCGCTCGAGCAGAGCTCGAGCGGCAGGCGTAGTATAAAAACACGCCCAGCTCTCTCCTTTTCATTTCAGCACGAGTTTAGGGTTTGAGGAGAGAGAGAGAGCGATGTTCCTAGTGAGAGAAGGATAGAGAACGAAGCTCGGGAGCCCGAATCCATCCGTGAGCCAGTTATAAAGGTGAAAGCCCGCGACAAGGCAAGTGTACCTCAGACGCCGTTTTTCATTTTTACCGTTTCTTTTGCTTTAAACTTGATGAAATGTTATGAAAATGATGTTGATACATTATTCCTTTAATTAATCGGTTGAATTTTATATTTATCCATATTTATTACAAGATTTAGCTTCGATTTCATGAATAAGCATGAAAATAGTGTTCGATTTGTCTCGGAAAGCATGTGGTGAAACCCTAGTTCGAAAATGTTTTGAAGATTGAGTAAATTGCATGATTTAATGTATATACATTGCAAATGTACAAGCAAGAGAACAATTTGAGTCCGACGATTTTGGCGAAACCCTTTGTACGAAAATGAAGAGGTTTTGATGAGTTTTAACCATAGCTTCTGTTATATGAAAGTTAATTGATATCGATGTGCAACTTCTAGTATAATTTGTTTTTGAAAATATGAACGAACGTATACCGACGAAATTTCCATGTGGACTTAAAGTTAGCTGAAAGTACGTTGTGAAAGTCTGATTTTGAAAAAGGGATTTTTGATAAAGAGATGGTTTCCGTTACCATTATTTTATGACCCGGGACTGACTACAGTCTGGCTTTTTAAGCACTCCGGCTTTTTGGGAAAAGCACTCTGGCTTTTTGAGTACTCCGTCCGAAAGGCACTCCGTCCGAAAAGCACTCTGACTTTCAGTAAAAAAAAGTACTCCGGATTTATGAACTTTGACTTTTAAAAGTACTCTGGCTTTCAGTAAAAAGTACTCTGAATTTATGAACTTCAACTTTTAAAAGTACTCTAGCTTTCAGTAAAAAAGTACTCCTAATTTATGAACTTTGACTTTTAAAAGTACTCCGACTTTCAGTAAAAAACACTTCGGATTTATGAAACTTCGACTTTTAAAATTACTCCGTCCTTTGAGTAAAAAGCACTCCGTCCTTTGAGTGAAAAGCACTCCGGCTTTTTTAAACACTCCGGCTTTTTAAGCACTCCGACTTTTTGAGCACTCCATCTTTTTGAGAAAAAGCACTCCGACTTCTGAGCACTCCGGCTTTTGAGCACTCCGGCATTTTGAGAAAAAGAACTTCAACTTTTTGTACTGAAAATAAAACCGGCTCCCTTAACAAGAAAAGAGCTCCGGCCCTTCCTTGATAAAAATCTAAACAGGCCCCAAGTATATTTTATGCCATGAAATCGAACCGGCCTCAAGTATATTTTAAAATCGGCTTTAAGTATATGATTTTCGAATTAAGTTCTATGATTTGAAATAGGTTTGAAGTATATGATTTTTGAACCGGCCTTAATATATGCTGTATACAATTTCTAATTGTGATGTTTCTGACTAAAAATGGCTTTTAGTAAGCGATAAAAAAAAGTATTTCTATTTCTGTTTCTGTTATTTTGGACCCAGACTGATATGCAGTCAGGTTTAGTTCTCCGGCATGCCTTAGGACGTTTCGGTGGTAATCGAGAATAACTCTGTCCATGGAGTTATTTGTGATCCGCCCTACCTCGGGGAGTTACGGTCAGGAGGATTCTGTTACCGGCCTACCTTCGGAAGGCACTTTGTACTAATCCCTCGAGATGGAATACTTCAGTTGCTGGCCTTGGATTGTGTGGATTGAACACAATCTATCCTCGATCATTCGCCCCCTCAGCTAGTAGGGGATACTGGCAGGGTCTATACTATTCTTTTCTGATACCGTTCTGTTATGATTCTATTCTGTTCTGTACCGTTATTATTGTACTGATTTCTATTCCGTACCGATTACTGTACTGTTTTGAATAAAAGAGAAGTTTCTGATTCTGCTTTCTGGATTATGATGATTACTGATCATCGATTTCTGACTACTGATTCCTGATTTTGAAGTATAATATGGTCAAAGCATGATTTCTCTATTTGCAGGAGTACATTCTGATTTTCGTTCTATTTCTGTACAGTTACATGACTATTTTGTATCACTGTTTCACTGCTCATGTGCATATACCTTGCTGGGCCTCGACTTACTGTTTTAGTATTTTTTTCCCTTCAGATGAGACAGTAGAGCCGTTACCTGATGAAAATGAGTAAACCAAGAGAAGCTTTTGAAGGTTTTTGAGGACTTAGAGCATTGTGGAGACGCTTTTGAAGAGCTTGCGGATACAAACACCTAGCTAGAAATGTCATTTTGTATAACAATTCCATGTTTATTGATGTTATAGAACATGTAGATTTTTGTATGAAAAGCTTATGATATGTATGTTGGTAAAAGAAAAAGTTATGCTTCTGCAGGTTATTAGTTTACTTCCGCTATATACTCTAGATTTACTGTGCAGGTCCTAGACGGCATCTCGTTATTGAACTGTTAGCGTAGCTATGTTTTTTATAGATTTGTGCTATGGATGGCGCCTGTGATCCTGTGTATGCTTGTTGTAGGAGATTATGGATAATGGATAGATGTGTGCTTGTAATGGATCATTATACATGACTGTATTTTTGGGTTTTTATCCAATTATAAAGGAAACTCTATCGAAATTTTGGCAGAAGTCTTGCCTTATATTTGGACCGTTAATTGTGTTTCTGTTTGACGGAAGCTTCTGAGGACAAAAAAAATTCATTCCGTCACAATCTATAGGTTTTATATTAGTCTGACATTCCTATTACAGTCAGACCCTTACCAGTTTTCAATTTAAAAATATGGTACGTTACAATTTGTATCAAAGAGAAAGAGATGCCTTATATTTGATTTGAATCGTATGCGAAAGTTTAGAAAAGATTAAGATTGATCAAATAAGTAGATATAGGCGTAGGACAATTAACTTAGATAGGATAGTTCTAGTTATTCTGGTTGACTAACTTAGGTTAGAACTAAGTTAGGAATAGTGATTAAGTTTGGTTGTCTAGCTTATACGCCCTAGCTAGTGTCCGAAGCGTGATCTAACCCGTGTGTTTTATTTCAGAAAAAATATTAATATTAGCTCCTAGACGAGGGTCTACTCGTGGTGGTAGTCGACCGCAAGGTTGAGAGGAAAAGGTTGTATGGGGGCACCTTAAGGTTTAAATTTGATCGATGTCGGTTTAGTGTTTGAGTTGATTAGTATCAATTCAAGGCCTACGTTAATCAATTTTGGTACGAAGTTCAGGTTTGAGTAGTTCAAGTGTGAGGTTCTCAAGCTAGTAATTTGCTAAGAAGAGGTACTTGATCAACCTAGCAAGTATGACGGATAAGGTAGAATCAATGGCTCGAGGTTGGTATATCTTAGTGTCAATTATGGTATAGTGAATCCAAGGATGTCGATTTATAATCGATTTAGTAATGACCCAGTGACTGAACGTTTTGGTAGCTTGGATCTTATAGAGGTTAAGTTATGGATCCTGAAAATTCAAATAGTGTTTGCGATGATCCAATGTATGGAATGAGATAAGGTAATGTTGTACCATATAAGATAAAAGATGAAGTCGACCTTGGGTGGTTGACATGAATAGAATCATGGACCTCGAGAATAAAGAGATATCGTAGGATATGTTCATGGATGTTCTATGGATGAATATTTTACTTTGATGGGATTTTTGGAAGCATATTTCAATTGTGGGTAGTTTGACCGTATAAGTAGGGATTGTTCTTATCCCATGGGTCTGATGGTAGAGGAGCCCAGTATCCTAGATCAAGGCTTCACAACGATGGCACAAATTCAGAGGTGTCATCTACCATAGTGGAAGGTAAAGTTCCCAAACCTTGACATTGCAATATGTGTTATTTTGGAATTTTAAATCTATATTTTATTCATATTTTCACAGTTTATTTGTTTATTCGAGGATCATGGAATTTATACTAATTGCATTGAGGTCTGCAACATCTTTTCGGATTTGTAGATATGATTGGTTTGGCCAATTTAATTGTCTTGTGGCGCTAAGGTTTGATATAATATTGAGGATGTCTTGGTTGATAAGTCCCCATGCTAGCATGAATTATGTCGGTAGGATATGATACTTGCAATTAAGTTATGAGGTTTTGAATATGAGGTATAGTTGATCGAGTGGCGACAAATTAGTATCGTTTTACCTAAAATTCATTTAATAAAAATATATGCCAAATTTATGTGGCATGTAAGACCAACTTAGAAGTCATCTTGTGGTCACTAACAAGTTTTGACTGTGTAAGCAATTGATAATGCTTCTTAGAGGAGAAGATGTGCCTGATGTGTCTCTAATCAGTAACTTGAGATTGTGTTGGAGACGGTACCAATATTATTGAGGATTCTGAATAGAATCAAGGAACCATTGATTAGGTGTCGCTTGGGAATTCTTAGGACATTTTAGATGTGTAAGATGAACTGCGAAGGTTGCTTGTGGATTTTTAAATTCGGGTGTTCGGAAGATTAATAGTTCGATAAGCAAATACTGTGAAAGAATAGATGAACTGTTTGACCTTTTCCCAAGGTGTGAAGCCTTCGAAGGCTAATTTGTAACCGGAATATTGTCGATTGGAAATGAATAGAAGTTGTGCTAGTAGCAACATTCAGGAATTAAGACACCGTTGTTACAAGTCCGGGTAATGTCGTTTGAGTTTGTAAATCCATTGGTATATCTGTGAATTTTATGAGTTAAATATTTTGGCCATGTTCGGGCTATTATTGTGATGACCTCATCGTTGGATTCAATGAATCATAGGAAGTGTGAACTATGTTAGAGGACTATGTCATGGCTTAGGAGGACAGTTAGTCGGGTGCTCAAGTAAGAAAGGAATATAAGTTTAGTTAGGAGAAGTGTTATGTTGGGTATGTGGCTTCTCCGATAGCATGAATGTGATTCCGTAGAGGTTTGAGCGATAGCTAATTTCGGAAATATCGATTGATGTCTCAAAGGTGTGTGGCTTTCTTAGGTTTAGCGAAACCCGGAAGAGTAATGCGATAAGTATTTCTCGAGGATTATAGCGCCCGTGTGGCATTTGACTTAGAAGTGATCAGTATTCATTGAAATGGGATATGTGAGGATAGTTTTCAAGGAATAGAGGGTTAATTGTTGACCATGCTATTTGGGTTAACCCCTAATGGGTCTAGTGAGTTATAGCAGAATATGATGCTTTTGAGGAAAGGCTTGAGATTGTATTTTTCTTATATTATATATGGGAGGTTGCCCTTGGGTTTAGTTGGTGGGAAGTCTATGATTGGATTTACCCCATCCATAGTTTGCGGGTAGCCATTGAGGTCTTTCTTTTGAGGATTTATAGCTATTGCATATGAAAATGGTTATTGTCTAATGGTCATAAAGGACTGAGTGGCTATCTCGTAAGAAGAGATGGCCATACAATAGTGCAAATTGGTGAAATTTGCTTAATGATCATAGAGGTGAATCTCGGTGTCTTGCAAGGAAGGCGAATAATTATTGATAGTTTGATGTTGGGAGTCATTGAATTAAGTATGTCTTTGATGCTCCGTAGAAAATGTTGAAGGCTGGACCGCGAGTAATTTCGGATATCTGAGAAAATGGAGTGTTTTGCTTTTGATATTGGGAAGAAGAGTGACATCCATAGTTTCGCGATTATGGAATCATGAGGTTGAAAACCCTCGCGATTTTGTTTCAGGTCGTTAAGACGATCCATTTATCGCCAATTTGGAGGACATGCTTAAATTAGATGAATTGACAAGTCGATAAACCAACGGGATGATAAGTTGCTAAGTATTCTAGTTTTGAGGTTTTGGTAGTAACTTATGATAGTACCAAAAATATTTGATGACTACTTCAATTGTATTTCCTAGGTTGATTGTAATCTGATGATTTTGGGCTTGCCTTAATGTATCAAAATCCTTGGGATTTTTCTTAGGTTTCTAACTGCTAGGTAATTTAGGTGTCCGATATAAATCAATAGATATGTGCTGCAAAAGGATTCTTAATACCCTAATGAATGATTAATCAGAATAGCGCAGCTTTCTTATATAAGCTGTGTAGGCCCACGATCCATAGGTTTCGGGATAAGATTGATGTTTCATATGAATAATCATTTTGGGACTTGGGATGAATCAAAGTGAAAGTTTATTGTTCAATTGAGGTTTTGGATTCATTCGGAGAAGTAGTCAATAAAATCGGCTTGCCTTCGATTTTGATGAATTATCATAATGTCTTCCATGTACTGATGATTGAGGAAATAGGTGTGTGATCAAGTTTAACCATTGTAGAAGATTAGGATTTGTCTCATGATAAGGTTTCAATCTCGATTTTAAATAAAAAGTATTAGATGTTAGGACTCAGGATGATTCAAATGATTAACGTCTTTTAGAAATAATCTTCTCCTCAATGAGGTGTCTTGAGAACACAAGAAAGAAATTTGAAAGGATTATTCCTTAGTTGTTAAATTTTGAGGTTCGTTAAATTTCGATAACGAAATTTTTATAAGTTGGGGAGAATGTAATATCCTAAATTTTTATTCAATTTGATTGAGTTTATTTATTATTTTGGATAATTTGGGTATGATAAAATTAATTAAATAATAAAAAATTTTAGAGGATATTTGAATTTGTTG